>BRDA01030550.1:42568-59563 GCA_036984385.1 Crenuchus spilurus | reverse complement strand
ATATATATATATATATATATATATATATATATATATATATATATATATATATATATATATATATATAACACATGCTAGTATCTCACAAAAGTGAGTAAACCCGTCGCATTTCTGCAAATATTTGATTCTACATTTTAATGGGACAACAATATAAAAGTGAAAACTTGGATATAACTTAGAGTAGTCAGTGTACAGCTTGTATTTCAGTTTAGATTTACTGTCTTCTGAACATAACTCAACACACAACCATTAATGTCAAAATAGCTGTTAGTATATTATATAGTTAGTATAGTATAAATAACACTAGTGGGTACACCTCACAGTGAACATGTCCAAATTGTGCCCATAGTGTCAATATTTTGTGTGACCACCATTATTATCCATCACTGCTTAACCCTCTTGAGCATGAAATTCACCAGAGCTATACAGGTTGCTACTGGAAACATTTTCTTCTCCTCCATAATGACATCACTGAGCTGCTCGATGTTAGACACCTTGTGCTCCTCCACCTTCTGCTTGAAGATGACCCACAGGTGTTCTATTGGGTTTAGGTCACCATCACCTTTACCTTCAGCTTTCTCAGTAAGGTAGTTTTCATCTTGGAGGTGTGCTTGGGGTCGTTATCATGTTAGAAAACTGACATGCATCCAAGTTTCCAAAGGGAGAGGATCATGTTCTGCATCAGAATATTACAGTACATGTTGGAATTCATGTTTTCCTCAATAAACACCACTCATACAGCCCCAGACCATGATGCTAACACCACCATGCTTGAATATAGGCATGACCCAGTTATTCTTGTAAACTCCTCACCAGGGAGCAGCCACACATGTGGGACATCATCTGAGTCAAACAAGTTTATCTTCCAGTAACAAGTTCCAGTAATCTATGTACTTCGACTGTTTTCCTTTAGTTTGTGAGCTTTCTGGTGCATCAGGTTCAGAAGGCCATGCAGACTGAGTTGATGCAGTGTGTGGCATAAGGTCTGAGCACTACCAGACTGACCTCCCACTTCTTCAACCACTGCAGTAATGCTGGCAGCACTCATGGCGTCTCTGTTTTGAAGCCAACCTCTGGATATGATGCTGAACATGTGGACTCAGCTTCTTTGGTCGACCCTGGTGAGACCTGTTCTGAGTGAAACCCATCATGGAAACCTGCTGTATGACCTTGGCCACTGTGCTGTTAGCAATCTTCTTATAGCCTAGGCCATCTTTGTGGAGAGCAATAATTATATTTTTCACGCCATGACGTCCCATGTTGAATATCCAGTGGCAAGTATGAGAGAATTTCAAACAAGGCACCAAATTTAACAGCCCTGCTCCCCATTCACACCTGGATCTGTGTAACTTTAATTAGTCACATGATACCAGGAAGGGACACAACTGGGCACAATTTGGACATGTTCACTGTGAGGTGTACTCACTTGTGTTGTAGCTATTTGGACATTAATTGCTGTGTGTTGAGTTCTGTTCAGAAGACAGTAAATATATACTGATATACAAGCTGTACACTGACTACTCTCAGTTATACACATGTTTCATTTCTGTAGTGTTGACCCATGAAAAGATAGAATAAAATATTTACATAAATGTGAGGGGTGTACTCAATTTTGTGAGATACTGTATATATTCAGCTGTATCTGCTTAGTTTGTGTGTTTAAATAGCCCCTGTGATTTTTCAGTTTTATCTCAATTCAGCTGTTTCACATTACTTTTTACATCACACTGTTTTACATCACATTGCTTATTTTAGAAATTTGTGGTTTTGACTTGTTTTGTTACACAGAGATTTGCCACTTACATCCTGCCTCAAACACATTAAATAGACAATATAAAAGTCTTAAATGTAGATGACATCACCCAGCTATACATATGTAGATAAACAGGTTTTATTTTGATGAGAAATATAAACAATAATCCACAAAAATAGAAGATTGACAATATTTCAGGCATAGAATTTGATAGACCAGCACTTTACACATATCTCTCAGAAATATAAGTGATATTTCAATGAACTGTACATACAGTTGTATGTAGAAGATAAATGGTTATCAATCAGAAATATATTAGAATTGTTGATTACTATTGGTTAGTATAGTATAATGTGGTAGTAACAATGCTGCCTCTCATGTGGCAGATGGCCATACACACCACACAACATTTTACAAATAAGAGCCCTTAGACAAGACTCTTAACATTACATTCAGATACAAAAGTAACAGGACTGAAATTATAAGGACCTCTGGATATAACAGTCTGTCAAAATTCTATAAATGTACATGCAATGTACTACATTTTACACACAGATGTCAATTATATATCATCCCTATAATATAAATTACCTTTCACCCAACTTTAAATATACAAATAACTGATGATGTATATACATTATTATGGTCTGATACACCATCCAGCACTACAGTGGAAGAGATTTGGCAGATTCTCTCGTAGGATCTTCCACTTCTCCTACGCCAGGATCTATCTCTCTCTCTCTCTCTCTCTCCCTCCCTCCCTCCCTCCCTCCCTCTCTCCCTCCCCCTTCTGTCTCTCTTTCTCCTCCATCATTTCTGGCACTCACTACAGCGTCCGACTGTTCCTTGTCTTTGAAGTCATGCCTGCAGTCTCCTCGACCCTGTCGTCCATCTCTACTACTGATGACCAACACCCACCCACACACTCTCTCTGTCTCTCACACACACACATACATGCCATCTTCCATCACATCACATCATCCCGGCAGGTTTCTAGCAGGAATTCCAAGCAGCGTCTCCACCGCAGAGATGGGGCGAACGATAAAGCACAAATGACAGGAGCAGATGGTCTTCTTTATTGTCCCCAGAAATGCAAACACTGAATATCTTTACTGGGTGGGTTCATCATTTGGGCTCGGCTGCTTATGGCCTGCTAACTGCAACCACCTGGCACCACAAATTAAGCCATGACAAACAGGGGAGGGGAATACAAAAATAATGAAAGGTCACTGTTTCCTAACCAGACTAATCTGTGGTCACAAGTGGATGTTAATTATTTAAGTGATACAATGAATTTAGTTTGTGTTGGTGTAATAACAGTTACACTTGCTGAATGAATAATAAAAGCAGCATTGGTATTAAACAACAGTAAGACCAGACAAACATATACTCTCTCTCTCTCTCTCTCTCTCTCTCTCTCTCTCTCTCTCTCTTTCTTTATATATATATATATATATATATATGTGTGTGTGTGTGTGTTTTATTATTTTCTCATTTAGTACAATACTGATATATTTATATTTATTAAAGTATATAAGTTAATTTCCAAGTCAACCAAAGCTTGGTTAAGGAGCTAGTCCTGGAAAGTTCTAGAGTGGCCTTCACAGTCTCCAGAAGAAGAAGTAGAAGGTCTCGTAGAAGGTCTAAAGTTGGATTTAAAGAAAGCTGTATCAACATGGACATGCCATAACCTCAATGAGCTGGAAACTTTTTAACAAGATGAATGACAAATATTCAAAGAGAGAAGTGTGAAAAACGTGTCAGAACCTACCAGTACCAGTGCTAGGCATGTGGGTGTCCTAAGAACAAATGCTTTGTGAGCCTCTGCCCCTACTCCCTCCACCACTGAAGTCTTTGCTGTGTACCACCCCCACCCCCTCTCTGGGGTGGGGACAGGGGTATACAGCAGACTTAATTGGTGCCCCCACCAATGTTTGGGGCCCTAAACACAGTGTGTGATCCACGTTGACAAAGAACTGGCCTTAGAACCTACTGACATCACTTATTAGAGGTTATCAATGAATTGTCAAGAAATGCTCTGGCAAGTACTGAGGTTTGGGTGTTGAATAATGATATACATGGATGCTTGTAACTAGATGTTTTTATTTTAAACTCAGAATTGTTTCAACTTTCTCAGTGTCACTGTTATCAAAATTGCTTTTATCAATAAACCTTCTTTCTTTATTTACTGAGACTACTGTCTGAAATATGAGTTCAGTTAGCCTTTTACTTTATAAAACACTGCCTGTCACTTTTCAGCTGAGCTGCTACACCATATAGCCCACACAGACCGTGTGTTCTACAGAGACAGGGAATTGGCACAGGGCAGCATATTTGCTGTGTTCTTGGTAACACTTTATAATAACTTTCATTAATAGCTCATTAACTAATGATTAATAGCTGTGAACAAATCAATAATTCATGAGAATTTCATTAACTAATGATTTACTAATGATTTACTAATGATTTGTTAACATTTGCAAAAATTAATATCATTAGTAACTACATGAACTGTCATTTATAAACATTTGTTCATGTTCAAATTCTCATGAACTAATGATTTGTTCACAGTTATTAATCCTTAGTTAATGGCTTATTAATGAAAGTTATTATAAAGTGTTACCTGAAAATATAACTCACAGAAAACACAGGACCTGTTAAATGTCAAGCTTTAGAATGAAGCAGTGCCCAGTTCTAGTTAAATCTAAGTATCACCTACCGAATATCTATCTAATATATCCCAGAAATTCATGTGTGCCATTGTTATGAGATATCAGCATGACTCATATCATGTGAGTGATATTTATTTTATAAATAAATATACACCAATCAGATACAACATTTGAAACCACCTGCTTAAAATTGTGCAGGCATCACTAAGATGGCTCTGCCCTGTCGAGCCCTAGAGTCAATAAGACCTCTGTGATATCTGGCACCAAGACGTTAGCAGCAGATCCTTTAAGACCTGTAAGTTTGCAGTGTGGTAGGATTTATTATCCAGCTGAAAGTGACAATTGGCATTTGGGAATATCGTTGTCATAAAGGGCATTGTTTGATCCGCAGCAGTGTTTAGGAAGTATGTGGGACAGATCAAAGAAACATCCACATGAATGCCAGGACCAGTGGCTTCCCAGCTGAACATTGCTCAGAGAATCATACTTCCTCTGTTCGTTTGCTAAAGTACATACTGGTGTCACTTCTCCCCAGGTAAGCAATATACACATCCATGTGATGTAAAATAAAGTGTGATTCATAAGATCAGGCCAGCTCCCACTTCTGGTGTTATCATACCCATTGAAAGGGATTTTGCTGGTGTACAGAGGTCAGCCTTGACACTTTGTTCATTCTAAAGCACGCTGTGATGTATTGTGTGTTCTGATACCTTTCCATTAAAAGCCAGTATTACTGGCATTATATGTCAGCAGTTTGTGCTACAGTAGGTCTTCTGTGGGATTGAACCAAATGGGCTAGTCTTTGCTCAACACTCATCATTGAGTTTTGGGTGCCTGTTAATGGTTAACCAGATATCCTTCCTTGGGCTACGTTTGGTAGGTACTAACCACTGCATACTGGAAACACCCCACAAGACATGATATTGTGTAATAATAGAAGTTTGCAAGGCAGACCACAAAACTCCACCTCTTATTCATTCATGCCCTACATAAAGCCTTCCATTCTACCAACTCCCACCACCACCCTGGGGCCTCCCAATTCTTCGGACTGTCCATAACTTCTCTCGACTTCTCATCTCAGTCATCTGTCATCCAAAAAAAAAATAATTGAGGGGGGGGGGTTGCTGGCTTCAGGCTCCATCAACCAAGCTGGTCAAAACTCCAACTTCTTGAGTTTTCTTTACCCTTTCTCATATACCTTAATGCCTATGTGGTCCATTCCTAGCAAACTAATGTTTTGGAGATGCTCTGACCCAGTTATCTAGACATCAAAATTTCATCCTTGTCAAAGTTGTTCAGATGCTTAAGCTTGCATATGTTTACTTCCGACACATTAACATCAAGAACTGACTGCTTACTTTTTGCCAAAAATATTCCACCACTAGACAGTTGCCAATGTAATGGTGTTGGTGCACAATTTCTAGCCATTAATCAATTGGTAGTCCATACATTTTACCGTATCTCAATATTTGGTCAAAAGTGCTCCTGTGATCAGAAACTGCCCATGGAGTTAAGGGTACTGATAAACAAGCATCCTTAGACATATAATCAGATGAATTATAATCTGCCATGTATACACCTGTGCAGTGTACCTATATTGTAAGTTTTTCCAACAATTTGGCCATTGAATGGTTGTACCGGAGCTTGCTCTATAATAAAGTGAGCATTGAATGTATACGTACATAGATACATGAATGCATGCACATTCATGTGAACACAATCATGTACATACCCAGTAGTATTGCTAGGCTGGATAAGCTTTACAATGTGATGGTAATCCCATTCAAATGAATGCAATTGCTAAAAAAATAGAATTTCAGTTTTAAAATGCAACACTATGGAGCCAGTCTATGTTTTATATGGCTATTCAAGACTGATTGGTAGAAGCAACAAAGAATGAGTCATCGTGCTATGTGATTAGACAAATGAACAATGTTTTTTTTTTTCTTTTACTATTTATTAATCTGTATTACTTTTTCATTTTTAACAAATGAACTATTTAAACATCTCTGCCACTTGAACACATCCATACAATCTAACTCGTTAGAATGCAAGAAAACTCCCAAAACACCCAGCCCTCCCAATAAAACCCACATGCCACTGTTTGTCATAGCTCTCATTCTTTTTAGCACTTTAGCAGCCTACAGTAGCTTCCTCACTCTCAGTCCTCCATCTGAGTTTCTCCCGAGTTCACTGCTCTACTTTGGGATAATTCTGCGGTATTAACTGGCTGGAGTTATTACCCTTTATATGAGATGTCTATGTTGAGAGCGCTTTATGAGATTCTGCTCCCAGTGGATGTGATGATGGAGTTGAGGCAGCCTGTCATCCAGAGCTTTATAATAGTATCAGTTGGGAAATACACAATGCCATGGATTATTGATAGAGCCATATCTGCTCTTCTGCTGACAAATCTGAAGGCTCTGCAGAAGGGGCACGTAATGTTGAAAAATATCTTCACTAATATGCTCATCCTGTGCATTCTCTTTTGAGATATTTTTTTTCTCCTCCTCCTCCTGCACACTTGCCACGTTATTATGATAAATGATTTTGGATTTAATGACAGCAGTGATGGTAGGTAAAAAAAAAAAAGACAAAACGGTCCTGACTGCCATGCGTTCTTTCTTATGAAGATGCAAGAAAGCGATGTATTTTATCAACTTAATTATTTCATATTTCATATCACCCAACCAGAGCTTTATGCATTAGCCTAGCCTTATAAGCTTCAAGTGGGGTTTAATATAGTCATACTGATTTGATACAAAAGACTAAGAGCAGGTGACAACCTGTGCTGTACACAACCTAGCAGGATGGCATCAAAAACTCATCTAGCGTTAGATAAAGGAACGAAAGCCAGCCATTATACAGCACGTCTGAGCTTTGTTAAACACTACACATCACAATTCTCACTAGACACACTATTGTATGATGTTCAGCAGTATGTAGATATCTCTACTGGATGGAAGCCTAATTGGTTTGTGTGGGCCAAATTAGCTCAGATTGCAGCAACTTCGCCTCATTTCCATACAAAGAACATAGAGGTGACCTAGATATGAGATTTATTTATACACATAATAATATTTTTCATATTTCCTTTGGAAAAAAGGTATCAAACAGAGAGAGATAGAGCTGGGGGGTATATTAAAGACATTTTTCAAAGCCATCTACAAAGTCAGGTATACAGTAAAAAATCAGCACAGCAGGGTAGAAAATGGCAAATGTACAATTAACAATGACTAACAAACAAGAGAATAACAAATGTAGCTTTAATTTAACTTAAAATTACCTTCATATTTGTATTGTGTTGTCTAGTTAAGGATATCTTAAAATCTCATTTTTAACATACAAATATGAATAACACATTTTACCTTAAAAGTAACACAAAAGTATAAAAACTAATAGTGATGTCATTAAATGTGCTAAAATGCCAAATTGTTATTATACTTGAATGTGATTTCTGTAAATCACACTCAAGAACATTTACTTCACCTGGATATGCCATCTTTGATGCTTTGTTGATAGTTACCTTACATTTATCTTGCCTTCAGTAATATATTAGGGCTACCTTAATTGTCAGTTATCCTAACCTGACTCTAAACTTTAACCTCTAACCTCTAACCTTAACCTTAATCCAAAACCTAACCCTCATCCTGGTCCTAATTCGATTGCTGCTCCTAAACCTAACCTTCATATTAACAGTGCTATTTAACTATTAACACTATTCAACAGTCTTTCGATAATGTGAACATCTGCAGATCATAAGTCAATGAACTATAGTGGATACTGGCGTTCTATATAAATAAAGTTGTCTTATGAAAATGCTTAAATGAGGTTCCTGACTAGCTTTTGGCTTGGATATATTGTTTAAACAACAATGATAATTGGTATAGAACCTTTTGGGTTACTTGGTGTAATCCTTTACACTCATAAATTTCATTTTCATTCAAGGAGTCATCCATGTGAAGGTTCTTTAGTGAACCAAAAGTGATTCCTTTAATTGCAATACTGCAAATAACCTATGTCAGAACAAAGATTTTAGTATAAAACATTTATACGGAGGTCTCATTTAAAAAATCATCCCTTTGAGAAAATCTCACAAGCAGCTCTTCTGTGGCATTGCTCTTAAGAACCAATTCTAGGTAAAACACATTAGATGTAGAACCTTTGCATTAAACCACATTCAACATGAAGTATGCAGTGAAAATCAGCTTCACTTCCCTCCTCTTGGCTGGGTGGGAAGTGGAAGCCATACAATTAGCAGTGACTAAAAATCCTTCTGCCTCTATTTATGGTTGTCAAGTAAGTATGCACTTTGGCAAGCTTCCAGCAGAAGGGAACATGAAGTCACCTATAATTTGTCTTCCTGCAGTCAGAAAATTAAACTGGCAGTTGACGACTTTATGATTCATAGATCCAACACATCTCAATTGCAAATGCTTGTTAGTCACGGAGGGTAAGCCTTTCATTTATGACACTGACATGGCTAACATCGTTGCAGGAGAAGGAGACACACTGGAGCTAATGCTAATATGCTAACACCCCCGTTTTTATTGGCGTCTGCATTGAGGATGCTGTGCGTAATCTGATTGTGCTGTATTACAATAGCCGGGCCATGATGTCTTCCCACTCCTCTATTGGGGGCTATAAAAACTCAAAGTGGAAATAATTGTACAGCATATTAACCGAGTCTCTGCTGAACAGGAGAAATGTGCTCACACTGTTGATGTTGTGTGGCTAAGTTTGGGCGCACCTGGGGATACGACTAGCATTGTTCTGAACACAGCAGAATGTAATTACCAACGGTAAGCCATCACCATGGGTACAATTAAAAACTACACAGACAGCAGCCTTTCATTGCAAATTGAATAAGGTATTGAGTGAGAGGAGGCGTTGTTAATTACAAGTAAAAACCTGTGCTAAACAAGTATTAACCGGCCTATTTAGAAGCTAAGGCATGATTGCATGAGAACCGCCTGTATGTAACAATTCAGTCCTAAACTTCAGCTGCTTAAAGGCCAGTATAGTAATAAGCCAACATTTAAAGGTGATTCTTTTCATTAAGACCTTTTTAAACTCAAGAGCACTTGTTTTTCTTCTTAATTGCAATTAGTGAGATTGAAATTGTGAGTATTTACAAGATAAGTCATGATTGTGTATGCTATGTACAGCTTGAGGAAAGAAATATCCAAAAGGAGATCTCCTTAACATCTCAGTAGTTCAAACAGAGACTCAAACACATTTCTTCATTTTGATGCTGTGAATGAATATGATATTTATCTGAGTCAAAAGTTTCTCATGTCTTCCTTTTGTCTCTATTCTAATGTATTTATAATAAGCAATTATAGGCAGTTCTCCTCACCCTTACCCTGAACTTAAGCAGTTAAAAGGCAATTCTGCATTCAGTCTTTTTGTGTAATAAAATAACATTACAGCAATAAATTCTTTTTCTGGGGCAAGTATTCAGTATCTAAACAGAACAAT
The DNA here is from genome assembly GCA_036984385.1 of Crenuchus spilurus. NCBI lineage: Eukaryota > Metazoa > Chordata > Actinopteri > Characiformes > Crenuchidae > Crenuchus > Crenuchus spilurus. The sequence continues at coordinate 49,657 of BRDA01030550.1, read as the reverse complement.
AATGTAAAGGCCATAAGAATAAGTATGTACTTTAATAAGAAATTAAAGTACATACATGACCTTCTGGTCACAAGACCAGATCCCTAATTACCAGGCCAGGGCTTCATGTCTTTTAAAGGATGTAAAAAACCTTAATCTATAGTAAGGTGGTTAGGGATCTGGTCTTGTGATGAGAAGGTCACTGGTTAAATCCCTGGGCAGGTCATAACTGAAGTGTCCTTGAGCAAGGCACCTAACCCCAAACTGCTCCCCGGGTGCCATGAATGCCCACCACTTCAGGCACATGTTCTCACAGCCTAGTGTGTTTACTAGTGTGTGTGTTTCACTGCACAAATGAGTTAAATGTTGAGGGCAAATTCTGTTCTGTCCTTGGGCTTGAGTAAGGTGCTATAACTTATTATTTAAGACCTGTTTGAATGTCTACATGCTCTTTATTTACTAAATGATGTAAATAGAAGATCCACTATTAAACATTAAGACTCATCAGAGGTTATTTTGGATGTTTGGTTCTAGAGAAGTGTTCAATTAGTTTAAAATGTTTATAATAGTATAAACATTGTCCTGTATTTTGTACAAGTGATGTTTTTAAGTAGTACATTTTGAAAAAAATGTTTGCATCCCTATATTTTTTGCAGATAAATGTGTAATTAGTAAATTTGTGCCTCAAAATGATTGTAATGAGAGCTATAAAACTAAATAAAATAATAATAATAATAATAATAATAATAATAATAATAATGTCATTTGCATATATGGTCCACTTGAAGGTCTATAGGATCAGCTCACAGAACCCTTTATAGCACTTTTTACTGCCAATATTATAAGTGAAGATTGTTTGAGAACTTCATCTGTATAAGAATTTAATTCCATATCTTAAACATTTAATAAAATGAAAGTAATATAATTTACAAAAAAACAAGTCATTCTATTTCAGAGTTATTTGGGAAACCAAACTACAAAAACCCCAGAGAACCCATTCTGGTACCTTTTGTATCTAATATAACAAACCTACAGTACATATTAATATGATTTTAAATATTTCATTATTTTTCGTTAATATGCTCAAGGATGCAAATTAAAGACAACAAATTTGAGCTTATTTAAAAATAAGGCCTAATTATAAGAGAACATTTGGTACATACATTCTAGCCCACATTAAATATTAACATCAACATTAAATAGCTACTTACCGTAAATGTCAAAATACGAATCCTGGACTTTGCATAAGGAACATACTTAAAGTGTTTTCGTTTTCTGTGTGGCACTTCTGAAGGGAGGAACAATGTTTGCACACTTTTTTAATTGCACTGGAGGATATAAATTAGTGAGGTTGAATTTATGACAGCATCTCTCCTAACAAACTCACAGTTAGACTGCTGGAGCTGCTGACCCACAGAGGCCTTCAGGTTTAAGCCTGTTTGCTAATTAACTGCTGTTGGATCATGTTGAAGTAAAAGTGTAAAAAAGGGCTTGTGTTTCTTTGCATTGTGGATGTTTGAAATGGTTCTGCTTTTCTCGTCCAATATCATGATTCAGCATGCTCTCCCCTGATGATTACAAAGTCGGTACCATCTATAATCAAACATTCTTCACTGCTGGGAGAAGATCAGACTGGTGATTGTTTAACATGCTGCATACAAATATTATGATTAAATCTCTTGTGAATGTTGCTTTAACAAAATGAGACTAATTAAAGTAATAATATATATAGCCATGAACTTCATTTAAAAGCAGTTATCTCAGCAGTAAATACATTCTTAAATATGGCTTCTAAAGGGTTGTTTGTGCACAGGCAATAGTTTATATACAGTCACAAATGTGTGTGTGTGTGTGTGTGTGTGTGTGTGTGTGTGTGTGTGTGTACCCTTAAACCACCCAAAAGTGGTTGTCCAAGGGTTCTTGGACAATATTATGTACTTAACCATCCAGAAGCATTACAACTAAAAGCCAGTTTGGTAATATGGCTAATATGCTGTTGATTCACCAAAACAACTGATTCACTGAGTTATGAACTCTACAAGACCTCTGAAAGTGTCCTGTGGTATCTGGCATCAAGACACTAGAAATAGGTCTTGTAAGTCCCGCAGATTGTGAGGTGCAGCTACCATGGATGGGACTTGCTCATTTGGAGGCCACTGTTGGTACTCACCATTGCTGACTGGAAGCAGTCCAAAAGCCTTTGGAGATTCACTGGCTATCTGGCCCTTGACAAAGTGCCTCAGGTCTGCACACTTGCATATTTTTCACTGCCATCCAACACATCATCTAATCAATGTTATTTGCTTAACCTCTGTATTAATACTGAAGTCATGAATGAACACATAAGGAAACATGTAGTAAACTTAAAAGTGTTAAACAAACCAAAATATGTTTTAGATTTTACTTCAAAGTAGACACACAACTGATGTCTCAAACACATTAAGAGGCAAGAAATGCAAGTAAAGAACTCTTGACAAGACACAGCTGTTAACTGAAAGCCATTCCAGGTGACTACCTCATAAAGCTGACTGAGAAAATGCAAAGAAAGCCAAGAAAGCTGGCATCTAAGCAAGAGGTGCCTACTTTGAAGAATGTAAAGTATAAAACATATTCGGTTTGTTTAACACAGTTTTTATTTACAAAATAAATCCATATGTATTTCTTCATAGTTTGGATGACTTTAGTATTAATCTACAAAGCAGACCATTTTTAAATAATGTAAAAACCACTGAATGAGAAGGTAAATCAAAGACATATAGTTCATTTCATTTAATATTCTTTCACTGAATTCATATTCAAAAAATTGTGACTGAACAGAAAAATATTACATCAAAATGCCTCTTGTTACATGTGAATATTGAGTAGTTTGAGGTTATGGCATTTCACAGAATATATTTTTAGTGATTGAAGTTGGGGCTTTAAGGTGCCCTTGTCTGTATTATAAAACCACTCCCTACTCCTCTTACACACACACACACACACACTCACACTCAGAGTCAGTGCTGTGTGAGGGAGAGTAGCCTGGATTCTGACCGGCGGCTCTGTTCAAGCCTGTGGGTTAGTCACAGTCTTCAGCAGGGGAAATCACGTAAATCTTACTCAGACCCAGTGCTCACTCTTGCTTAAGTAAATCTGAAGTGTTTTCTGACCAAGACTGTGTGTTTGCTTGGAATTAAAGCTGGGCCAAGGGCTAAAAACTGTCCACATCTTTTTGTAAGCCTGCTTTTCCTGACCTTTATTTTCAGCAAAAGCTTCTCAAAGAGGAAAAACCTGACACAACAAGACATGTTGCCAGGCCACTAAACATGCTGCAAGTTAGGAGAGGGGAAAGCACCTCAGAAAAACTTCCCACACAAAAATGCAGGTCTGTTTTTACACGTCAGGTCACCAAGTCATATATACATCCCACATAACCTTATAATAGTCTTAGATACCTCCCAAGTCAAGTTAGATGTTTTATTGATTTTCCAAGTGAAAATATCATCTTACAGTAAACAAACTTACATACATGGATACATGAAATATACAAAATATTAGTTGAATTTAACATAATATAAAACTATTCAAAAAGCATTTTAATTTTAATGAAAAAAACATATACAATAAAAATTACATGTGCCATTACTTTTGCACAGGCCATATATAATGTTTTATTGCTTCCAAAATGTTTAATTCAGTAAATAGAGTAAGTGTGCTGTGACAAGAGGATGCAGAGCTGAAGAGGAGAGAAGCAGATGGAGAGGTATGATCCAAACTGAGACATTTATTAACATTTACAACACAAACATTCACAAACCTAAACTGACATTCACAACGCTGGGACTAATACATTCGATGACTGACAAAAGTGCAGGGAAACACAAGAGGCTAAATAGTATAAGAAATCAAGTGTGATCTACAAACAGGGTTAAGTGATAACACAAGACAACTGTGAACAATAATGAGACCGGATGGCAGGACAAGGGCAGGGACACAGACAGCACGTGGGACACAAAACAAGTATGCGAGCCATGGCGGGGCAGCCGAGGGGTGTCACGTGCATTACATATGCTATTTATTTATTTATAATTATAAAATCAGTGAAATAAATTGTTTACCAATGGTGCCCTAACCTTTGCATTACTTTATATGTCTTATATAAATATAGACAGACAGATAGTGTTTATGTAGTTGCTGTATATAAATAATTATAGTGAAAATTCAGACAGAAAACTATATTAATTTTCAAATTATTTGATGTTAAACATCTCTTCTAGATAAGAACTAGAAACCTTCACTTTTTCATATACAGTATTTCACAACATGAATGAGTCATTAACACCCAAAAATGTGTGAACACAGCTCTTAAAACTCTGTGCTAAGTGAAAAAGCCTAATGTGTGAAATTCAATATTATGCTTATATATGTAATACATTAAGATCATGAACAAAATACTCAAATATATGACTTATGTTATACTGATTAATTAAGTCATACATTTCCTTTCAGTCAAATATTTTTTTATTTGTCATTTTTTGTACAACCTCCTAGTACCTTTTTAATATGAATTTTCTTGTTTAATTAATTATTTTATATTAAAATATGGGTGGTAGAGAATTCCACCAGTTTTTCTAAATGTATACATAGTAAAATGGTTAAGATGTAATATAAATCATTTACACTGAGAAACTTGCCAAAGGTTAGAATTGTTGATAGAGTTGGTGATATGAAGCAGATGTCTAAGGAGTTTAATGCCTCTAAAAGCTACCTCGCATAAAGTTACTGCATGTGATTACTAATACAGTGATGTCTGAGACATTGTTTTTAGAAGATTTTGGACAAATAATGTGTTTTTTAAATCCATTCCCTGTGGATACATGCAGTGGGTTATAAGGTAAAACTTTTTTTTTTCTGATTTACCATTATCAACATTACATTGTACAATTCAGAAGACACATGTCTTACTGGTTGTTTTGGATAGTAAATAAACTTGTTTGTGAGACATCTAGTTCCTATCATCACTATTGCAAAGATATTGGTAAGTTTCTCCTCGATTAACAAAACAATCTGAATAGGGTGACTTGGTGTTCAACACATTTGCCTCTCAGTACTGAGGTCTTGGGTTCAAGTGTCTATGGAGTTTCTGTTATCTCCATGTCTGCGTGTGTTTCCTCTGGGGTCTCTGGTTTCTTCCCACAAACCAAAAACATGGAGTTCAGGTGCACTGCATACTCTAAAGTTTCATTGTGTGTGTGAACCCAATGATGAATTGGCACCCTGTCCTGGGCTTGGCTAGAATAGTCTGTAATGCCCTGCCCAGTGAGGGGGTACCGGGACCACAACCCTGATCAGGATTAATCAAATAAGATAATGTACAGTATATTCCATATTCAATGTTTTCTATATTTGAAATATTTTCAGTTTTGCACGTTGAATGCCATTGTTAATTTTTTTACAAATTTGCTAATGCAATCTTCAAGGCTTTTAATTATAGAATTTGAAAAATCTGTCATTTTTGCTCTGAAGATGACACCAGTTGTAGCTAGTTGAAGATAAATGACTGTGGTGAAGAAAATAAGCCAGCACAACTCCAAGTTTGCTTAGGTATGTGGGCACCTTCTGTCAAAAGCTGTATATTAAAATAGCACTTGGAGACAGAGCCTGGCATCATGCTCTGAAGATGGCTCCATTTGCCAAGTCCAGGGTGTAGTCACAGATGCCACCTTTTTGTGCCAAGCCTTTGGTGCCCACCTGAAACATTTGCTCCCAGCACTGCCATGCTTATCCTGATTATTTGGTAGAAACGGAGTTGTTTTAAAGTGCCTAGTTGTCAAGTGCAGAATTGTCCAGTGACACAGTGATGATAGGTAGTCGTGACAGGTGTGAACGCAGTCACCTTGCTGCCACTTTTTGCCACATAGTATCAAGGGCCGAGTTAATTATACTGAGAGAAATGAGGCTTTACAAGACAGTTGTTATGCTTCCATGCTGACAAAAGAACCAACTTACATTGAATTAAGTTGATTTAAAGGCTAAGCATGAGCTGATATGAATATATTAAACCCATCAAAAGTATAAAGAATGAGCTTCCTAACATTAGGTAAAAATTGGTTTTCAAACAAGATTGTTGTTTTGTCCTGTGCACTGTTACTCACAGACTTCTGAATCTGTCATATATGTCATATTTGAGAGCCATACAGCAAGAACCATTTTTACCTTCTGCTTTGAAAGCTAAAACACTTGGTTTACTTAATAAATTATGTACATCTGGATCAAGTAAATTCAGTTCATTTCATTTCACTGTAGACTTGGCTTTTGCACTCATTTTTATCATTTACTTCATGACTCTATTGTCCACTGAGTAAAGTCTCATGAGATACATGACTCATGACAAGGAGTCTGCTAGTTTTAGTTTATTTGATTCAAATACATGAAACAAGTTTTAAAAACTTTCCAAACATAAATTAGCTCAACTTGATTTCTTAGTATTTCTTCTGTGCTCCTAAAATCATTCGATGTACCGCGATCTACCGGTTGATCACAAAGGTAGTGTGGGTAGATCGCATGGCATTAAAAAAATAGATGTCAGCCTATCATCTGTCCTCGCTATAAAACATTTGACTGACATACAGGGAGACTGGTCGAGCACTAGGACCCAGCGGGATTCCAAGCTGCTCAATCTGAAAATCCTGTTTCACTTTAGACCGCTCACAAGCTCATTCGATTGGCTCTGCCGTTTCTTGCTAACGTGTGATTGGCCATCTCTGCTATTGCTCCATGAAACAGCATCTGGACTTGTAAACGGTGTTCATCTGTCACTGTAAGTTCTTAACATGTATGTTTGTTCTGCCTTTTGACTTAGTCATTAGATTAGTAGCTTGCAGGCTGAAAAAGTGTGTGCACCCCTGTCTTATACACTGTCATATGGGCCCTGAGTGGCTCAGCGCTCTTTAGTGACGGTTAAAACGACAACTACCGTTTGTCGTACTGGCCCTAAGTTTGAGCGCTAGGACACCAGTATCATAGTCGCGGAATCGGGCGACTCGGTGAGTCCCGGGTATACTGTCACATATTCTGTCCCCACGTGTGTGAAAAAGTCGGACGTTCGATGATTAGATTACTGATTCAGTT
>BRDA01030550.1:29821-42558 GCA_036984385.1 Crenuchus spilurus | reverse complement strand
GATTTCTTAGTATTTCTTCTGTGCTCCTAAAATCATTCGATGTACCGCGATCTACCGGTTGATCACAAAGGTAGTGTGGGTAGATCGCATGGCATTAAAAAAATAGATGTCAGCCTATCATCTGTCCTCGCTATAAAACATTTGACTGACATACAGGGAGACTGGTCGAGCACTAGGACCCAGCGGGATTCCAAGCTGCTCAATCTGAAAATCCTGTTTCACTTTAGACCGCTCACAAGCTCATTCGATTGGCTCTGCCGTTTCTTGCTAACGTGTGATTGGCCATCTCTGCTATTGCTCCATGAAACAGCATCTGGACTTGTAAACGGTGTTCATCTGTCACTGTAAGTTCTTAACATGTATGTTTGTTCTGCCTGTGTAAGAAACCTAAAACTGACCATTTCCATATGGAGTGGAGGACTTTTTTACTGTCATTTTTGAAGTGTGTTTGCCTTGACTGCATTATTCTGCGTCAGCCTTTTCACACGTGAAGATCATTAAGTCCAAGTATGGTTCACTATGACTGATGATCATTTGCAGGTTTGCTTGAGGCTGGATATCAGCAACTACTGTCCAGACTATGCATCCCTGACTGATTCCATTCCGTGCAAGTCATTAGAGTAAAGTAGGCTAATGACAAAACATGTACACAGTTGTATTGTGCAATATGGGTTCATGTAGTTATTCAAGGTACACCAGCATACATTGTACACATAAATTGTCATTATATTTATAAATATATATATATGTCTTGCATTTTTCTATTAGGTAGATCATTTTGACTTAGTCATTAGATTAGTAGCTTGCAGGCTGAAAAAGTGTGTGCACCCCTGTCTTATACACTGTCATATGGGCCCTGAGTGGCTCAGCGGGCTAAGGCGCTGATACTATGACCACAGGATCGCGAGTTTGAATCCCGGTCATGCTGTTTGCCATCAACAGCAAAATTGGCAGTGATTTCTCTGGGCTGGTGGATGGCGCATGCTCTCTCCCTATCACTCACACATTGCAATGTCCACTGACTCTGGCGTCTACTAATTGGTCCATTCAAAACTAGAGACCCTGCACTTTCCTCTGAGCGCGTTGGTTCCCCAGGGACGGTGTATCAAGCAGTAGTTCGAAAAGAGGCGGTGTCTGTATCACACGCAACGGAGGAGGCGTGTGAATTTCTTCACCCTCTTAGAGTCAGAGACAGTGCAAAGTGATGGGGAGAGCCACTAATGAGTTGGGTAAATTGGCGACTACCACATTGAGAAAGAGAGAAAATTGGGAGCACACTCATTTATATTAAAAGAGTGATGAAAATAACATATGGAGAATATACTCAGCATATATTAAGTGTGACTTAATCATTATTTTAATGACACATTAGTAGTGATTTAGCACAAATGTGTGGCTTCAAAATAACATAAGGTTTGCATGACAAATATTTTCACAAGGGTGTCTAACATATTGTGAACCTCCCACCACAGCCTCATCTCTGTCCACGTGCCATGTCATGTCTCCGCCCCAATCACATCATGTCATTGTACAGCCCTGGTTTCTCATCCCCAGCCTAATTACATTTGTTATAAAGGTTCCCTCGTGTCTCACAGTCTTGTTGGTCATTGTATCATCACCATAGCACTGTCTTGAATAGTTGTGCATTGTCTAACTTGTTTGTCACCACGCTGATGTTAGTCGCTCATAGTCATGATTTGTAACTCTATAATGTCTTTGTAGTATTTGTTTGTATCCAAGTTAAGTTTAATTAATAGCCAAGTTTGCTTTGTTTTAATTAAGTATTGTGTTTTGGAACCAAAGCTGCATTTGCCTCATCCACCCCACGAGTGTACTCAATACAACTTCAAATACGTTCAACAATATAATTATATTCCCTAACTACTAAAGATACTGAAGACACATGTTTCCACCCCAGACACAGGAAACCTACTGACACATTGACTGCTGAGTTTTTCTGAGTGCTGGAGGTTTAAATACAGGTAAACTCAATAAAGTGAGATATGAAGAAGGTGCAGTAGCTGTAGTATAAAGATTATCCAAAGCAGAGCCTTTAAAACAGAGGATGTTATAGTATGCTGCTTATGCTTGTACATCAACATTAATTTTAGTAACTTATCCCTCATAACAGTCCTGCTTCCCTCAGCATTTCAAATTAATTCACATGCTGCTCTGCTTGGTTCATATATTCCACACAGTGGACAGGTCACGGCCATTCACTTTCTTTATTTGCATACTTGAATGAGTATTTATTATTTGCATGCTTTCAGTCTCATTAGACCATGGCATGCTTTCCTGTTGGAACAGGACAGGGAGAAAGAAAGCTTATTTAAAGCATTCAAATTTGTAATAAATTAAAACAGTCAGGATTTTGAATCATTTGGTTATATGTTGGGCCTTGGTTGTAGAAGAATTAGAAGCAAATCTTGGCAAAATGACAAAAATGAAGAAAACAATCGTGAAGAAGAATGCAACAAATCTTTTTTACATCATCATAAAAAATGTCAAAGTGAATTTTCAAACTGAAATGTTTTATGAAGTTATGGCTATATGCATACCAATTGCATTGGCTAAAGAATCTCTAAATAAATGTATTTTATAAGAGTATAAGAGCTTATAATAAGTATGTGTTGTTATTGATATTGACGAGGGTACTGTAGGTGTGGAGGAGACGAACCGTCAGGGCTAGTGTCCAAGCTTCCCAAGGAAGGATGCAAATGCAGGATTTGAAATAAAGGAAAGTGTTTAATAAAGTGCTCAGAGTGTTTCCAGAATTCAGGCAATACAGCACACACTAACCACATTAAGACAACGACTAGCAACTAAAGACAGAGACAGCAGGGTATATATACTCAATGACTTGATAGGGAACAGGTGAAACAATCAGGGCGGGGCTAGACAAGACAGAACTTAAAGAGCCAGACACATAAAACAAGAAGCCAAGACAAAATAGACAAACTCTGACACGAACACTATGGTGGTTTTGAAAACATCGCTTTATTTAAAAGACTCAAACTATGGCTAAGAAATAAAGACTCTTTAAAAAAAAGAAGTGAAGACATACAATGCTGCTGAGGACAATACTGTATATGGAAGACAAGACAATGACTGATGAGGACTGTGAGACATAAAGAAACATATAGCAAACATAATTCATGCTGGGATGAGGGGCCAGAGCTGTGCAGTGACAAGACATGACATGGATGGGAGCAGAGAAATGACATGACATTTGGACAAAGTGAACAAGCAAGGCACATGAACAAGGTAAATAAACAAGGAGCATGTGTAGACAAGACAGGGAAGAGGCTATGACGGGAGGTTTCACAGGTGTCAACGGAGATGTATTTTTGTGAAAAATGTAAATAGAATTTGGATGTAATACAATTAAATCTAGACATAATCCAGATATAAAACACTGATTACTGAAGAGTGTAAAGAAGCTTTAGAACAACATTCTTTGGAAGAACACCAAGTAGAACCTACTGAGTTCTAGAGTGAAGGTTAATGTTATATTCCCAAAAATTTAGCCATCACTTATGCTGCTAAAGAATCAAAAACTGTATGAAATATGCTTATATTAAATAGTATCATTAAAAATATATAACAGGCTCTTACAGTATCTAAACAAAGTGAATAAGTGAACACATTTTTTCGCTTCTAACTGAAGCAAACACTCTTAAAAATGGCCTCTGATGTGTAGGTTTTCCTGACTGTACAATGTTGTTTCACATTAATGTTGAACACTGAACATGTTATTCAAACCCATTGAATGCTTTTAGCCAAACAAAAGGCTCTTATAATTGCAGGAGCATAATTGATTTTAAATAATCCTCCCATGTCCCCCTCCAAGCTTGTATCATCACAGAGTGGTTTAATTTGAATCACATTTGATCGCTAAATAATTAAAGTTCCATTACACGTTTCATAATGTTTCCTTTATGCTGTGGTCATTAACATGGATCTGTAACAATAATGGAGGGGAAGAAAATCTTTACCCGGCATGTATTTGTCATTGGCATGGATGTATTTGGTTGTTTACGGAGCGCACTGAACATCACACAAAACCTAGCTTTACAGCAAGGAAGCGTTTTCTCTCTCTAAAAGAGTCGTTTCGGATGCAGCTCAGAATATGTTTATTGCTATTGTCTAGGATATGAAAGCTACTGCTTTTTAATAGCCTGCCGGCTGCATTCTCATCAATCATGAGGTTGAAGGCGCCTCGTTCTCACTACAGCCCAAACACTAACCCAGTTACAGGCCTCCAAAACTAACTCGAAGTTTGGAAATGTGATAAAAAGTAATCAGATTTTCCCAGAGTCAGGATCCTCACGGATGTGAAATCGATGGCATTAATTACTGCATCTTATCATAGCACAAATGTGGTTACTCTGTTTTTATTTATGACAGGGTGGGAAGGGAATCTGAACTATTCTGACTGTTATGGGCTGGATAATTGTCATATGTCATTTATAAAGCTAATATGAATGCTTTTCATTTTTAGTGAAAATTGTTTCAATTTACAAAACTGCAGATTAGTTAACACTTATCACATCGAGACAGGGCTGTAACACTGCCCCTTCAGCCTCTAAAGGAACAACTGTTCTAAATATAACGATATTATGCAATAAAATCTCCCAATAGCATTTAAAAGACATATAGGATAAATTCAAAACATACATACATATATACACACATACATACAAATTTTCACTCACCTTCATACCTGTGTTAATGTGACAATAATGGTTTAATTTTTACAATTCCATAAAGCAGAACTTCAGTTTTCATCATTAATCTGTTCTAAAGTGTCTGATAACCGAAAAGAATGATAACTGAAGCAATATTTCCTTTTGGAAATAATATCAATCCAATTAATCTGTTGCAGTCAATCGAAAATATTACCAAAAATAAATTTTATATAGAATAAGTATAGTTTTACATATAGAAAACAATGAAAAATAAATACAAAGACTAATGAAATGGATTAATGAACATTTAACATCATTCTTACAGGTTTACACTCTGTTTTAGAGAGTCCAGCCGGCAGCATTTGTTTTGTACACCCGTTCTCTGGGTTCTTGGCCAATATTTTTTTTTCGCACCAGTTTTTGGGCAGTAGTGCTGCGTGCCATCGGTTTGATATGACATGTTTTATTATGTTTTGAGCATTATCAATGGGAAACAATGAGAAAAAAATCCAGAGAAACGAGAAACAAAGCCAAAGAAACAATGAGAAACAAAGTCATAAAAACAATGAGAAACAATGCCAAAGAAACAATGAGAAACAAATCCAGAATGAACAAGAAATGTCTGGGTCGAGGCTTTGTGTTTGCAAAATTACCAAGAAGTCACATGGGCGCGGTGACAAAAACCGGGAGGATGAACAATAACTGGGGCAAAATTGCCCAGAAACAAAGTCAACAATAACCAAATTGTATGATAACCAGGGCAAACAATAACCAAAGTTCCACTGCATAATTATTGCATATTGTGGCAGTGAGGAGTTGACGGATGACCTGGAGGGCCTGAAGCTTCCCCTCAGTTGGTCAGAGAGATAGGAACACTGGAGTAGGATAAGCCTGAGCTGACATACTGGGGTGAGCACACAGGCCTAAAAGGCTTTTTTAGATTTTAAAAGGACTGTTTAAAGAATGTATAGTAGCTAAAATATCCTGCTAGTATGGAGAGCAGTAGTATATATATTATATATAATATTTTTATTATATATTATATTTATATATTTATAGTTATAGTTGATTGGTGATTGTTGACATTTTGTTAAAAATGTGTGAATAAAATACACGTAGGGATCTTCAAACCAGTGTGTGTTGTGTCTATGATCAGCTTACCACCTGGTCATGATTGTCAGGTGTCACAATATATATAATACATATGTCAGAAATTAATAGTACATATGGCATTATGAGACATTTACAAACTATATGTAAGTTTTTACTGTCTCACCTTATATGGGAGATTATAAATAATCTACAGATTTATAAACTATCTGTTGAATCTCTGTCAAAGTTAGTGACAGGACCAGCATTAGGGTTAGGTGTTTGGGGTCATTTAAGGGCAACAGGATATGAATTTGACTCTAATAGACAGGTAGTTGAATGTAGGCCTGTTGGGGGCAGCTGTGGTCTGGTGTTTAAAGATCTGGTCTTAACTGGCCGGTTTAATCTCAGGTCATGACTTAAGTGCCCTTGAGCAGGACACCTAATGCCTAACTGCTTCCCTGGCGCCATGGATAGGGCTGCTCACCACTTTGGGCACATGTCACAGCCTAGCGTATTCACTAGTGTGTGTATTTCACTGCACGGATGAGTTAAATGCGGTGGTCAAATTCACATTGAAATCACATAGGCAAAAAGTTGAATTTAATCTAATCTACTGTACAATAAATTCAAGTTAAGCATCTACAACTGATCAAAAACACCCTCTACAAAGAAAGTGTTAGAGTGTACTCACCCACAGCAACTGATGTGTGGTCAGTTTTGAGACTGTTTTAAGTGATGGAATAGACATTTGTAGCTTGGTGTGCAGCATTTTGAACAGACAAGATCTCCGCAGTCATTGATTCATCCCATCTCAGAGCAGCAGTCTTGTATTTGCAAAGCTGGCAGTGTGGCTAACTAAGATAAAACACTTTCTCTCACAGAAGACACACATTATTACAGGCACTGAGGCAGGGCTAAACCCTCATAATTGGTCTGGTTCTCCCTTCTCAGTCAGCGTTCACCATAATGTACACCCATAGAGAGAGAGAGAGAGAGAGAGAGAGAGAGAGAGAGAGTTACTGATGTGTAATGAAATATAGAAATGCTTTACTCTAGTAGGTTTTCTTATTAAGTAATTAAGACAAAGATGTGGTTGCAGCATGCATGCTAAATGCTAATGCTAATGGAAGGAAGCCTCCCTGAAGAGGTCTAAGCCTAAAAGTGTCTAAACATATCTTCTTGTTTTTAACTTTTTAGCAGTGACACAGTATGCTGTCTCCATGTTTTATTTGACAGGACTGATAAAATATGCAAAAGCTATTTTTTTACATTTTATTGGAGAAACAAACAAAGACTGACATAATGAAACCATTTGAATGAGTCATCTGAACAGTTAACCACTTCAGAAGCTTAAAAATTAATTTGCCGTTCTACTTTGCAAGTGTATATGTTTCTGTCCAAGACAGACAATCACTGAAGGAACCAACCCTGCCCCAGTATTCACAGAGGTAGTATGGCCAGTCTAGACCAAAAAAAAGAAGCTTCCCCAGAGCAATCATCAGGTCCTTTTAGTTTATGTTTGTACTGGTAATATGTTTTGCTCTATGGCTGTTCAGGGCCAGACCACTCACATTTCTCTGACCTCCTCATCCCTCCTATATAAAAGCACTTGTAGTTTTTCAATGCATATGTTGAACAAAATATTAATTTAATCTGGTCAAAAGTCATGATCCACAGCAATATCTGTATGAGAGTGCATGTGTAACAAAGATTGAATGCTGGTTTGAGCGCAATAATGGCAGCTGTGTAGAACTCATGGAATGAAGTCCTATATGAACTGAGTTCTACTGTTTTTACTGTGTATATACGGTATATACACATATACACACGCGACCAAACACTTTTAGACCACCTCAATTTTTCCAGTTTTATATTGAACATGATTGAGTTTAATGTCTCATTGCTCTCTGAAATTATAGCATAGTTAAATAAGAACTTATGGAACCAATTTATAGACCAAAATGTATCTAAACTTTGAACTCAAAGTAGCACCTTTGTCAGATATAACAGCTGAACACACTCATGACATTCTTTCTACAACAGACGTCGAATATACCTCATACAGTTCTTCACAAATCTGCTGCAGAAGTTTATATAAATGTTGGCTCTTGTAGGTTTGCTTTGCTTTTCACTTCATCCTAAATCAGCTGGATGGGGTTTAAGTCTGGAGACTGTGCTCCACTCCATGTTTTCAAGCTGACCATCTTGTTCTTTTTTCCTGAGGTAGTTCTGGCAGACCTTGAACTTATGTTTTGGGTCATTATCTTCCTGTAGGATGAACCCCTGACCAACTAATCACAGGCCAGAAACGTTCTAAAACTTTCTAAAACTGTTCTTAAACGTTTGACCGATAGTGTATATATTGTTCTCCAGCTGCACAGGGCTAGATCACTCATGTGTTTCAGTCCTCCTCATTGCTCATATCTAAAGATTAAAATAGCTTTTCAGCAAACGTCAAAACAAATGCTCTTTTTAGTCTAATGTCAAAATGTCTGAAGTCTTTTGAAATATGCCAAGAGTCATGTTTTGAAACACAATATAGATGGGTCACTAAAGGTAACTGCCTGTTTTGATTGGATCTGCTGGATGTTTTATATTGTACTTTGATTAGATAGAAAGTGACAACAAAACAACAGAAATACTGCAGATACAGTGTAAATCTGACCTGGGAATTTACTCGGGACTTGGACACAAGATACCACTTATAGCTTGTCTGAAAACTTGTCATCTTTAGTTTAACTTGGAATTTAAATATTGTTGGTCTCTCAAATTATTTAGTCAAAATGTTGGAACCCAATGTGTCACTGATGTATTAGTAACAACACATTCATTGTAATGACTGGCAGTCGGGAAAGGCAGAGAGGTAGACACAAATGCAGTGGAAGTGGAATTTAATCTTATAAACTCTGAAAAACAAATGTGAGCACAAAAACAAAAAGTGAATATCTACACAATCACTAAACACTAACTACTAAACACATACACAGTAACTCAGACAGATGTGTACTGACTCCTAACATACAGAGTAACAGGCGAGCTATATAAAGGGGATGTGATTAAGCGGAAAATGACGCATGGGTGTATACACTGATGAGATGGGCGTGACAGGGGCAGTACAAAGACAGAGACCTGAAGATAGCATTAGAACACATACACAAACAAATGAAAACTGTGACATTCATCCTTAAGCAGTTAAAGTGAAAATATTTGTTGTTTTAAGTTAAGCCATTAACTAGTCTGTCTTCTTTAAAAGATCCTCACATGACAGAAGTGTTTCTGTTTGATGTAAAGTTAAAAAAATATATATTTCAGATGCAGCCAGCATGCTTACTTTTAAATGGTATATTTCAAAATGCCTGTATAGTTAAAGGGTTAATATATGAACAAAGTCATTTATGTCATTCTCAGTCATGTGATGTTTAAAATTCATCAGAAAGTAAGTGTTGTTCGCACCGGTAATGGTGATAGAAACCCAGTGTCTACCTTCCAGAATGTTATTACATTAAACAATAATGAATGCACTGCCCAATGTCTGTTTTATAATGGTTTCGAAATTATTTTGGGCTAAAATTTATTGCTAACATCCATTCCCCTCCTTTCCAACCACTGCCACTCTAAAGAAATGTGAAAACAAGGTATTTCTACAGTGAACTACTTCATGTAATGTCATTCAAAATAATTTTGTGTACATCTGAAAATTGGTACAAATGTCAAGAAATTTTGAATATATATTTTTAAGTAGGGCTGCAGCTAACGATTATTTTAGTAATTATTCTATCAATTATTATTGCGATTAATCGAGTAATCAGAAAAAAAAATAAATGAAAGAAATCAGTTTCTGCAATAACTACTTAAGCTTATTTTAAAAGTAATAGAATTACACAAAAAATTACTTTAAAGCTTTTTAATTAAACATTTTATTGCTTAAAATACAATAACAGCCTCCATTTCAGGTTCAAGTTTAAAACTTGCTTTTTTCAAAATCAAAACAGAAGAGAAATATATTTTTAGAAATCACATTAAAGGTAAAAACAAACATAAATTAAGGCACAATACAGTAAACATTGCCCTTTTATATATTCTACTTTGAATTTCAAGTCTGTGTGACAAAACTCTTCCTTTTTTAAAGTGCAAAAACATAGAAATAAAATAAAATCACATCGATTTAAAGGTAAAAAGCAAATATAAACTAAGAATAATAAACAATTTCAAGTCTGAGATATAACAACATCCACTTCTAGGTTTTCTACATGTTGAATGAAATATTTTCTTTTTTACAAAGCCAACATATATTGAACATTATTCTTACAAACAATATCAATACAACATATAACAATTGAGGAAAGTGAGCATGTCAACATGCTCAGAACTGAGGCTTGCCTTGCGCTTTGATGCAATGTTTCCTGCTGCTGAAAACAGACACTCTGGTGGTGTGGATGTAGCTGAAATACACAGCAGAGACTTTGCCAGTTCTGCCAGTGTTGGATAGCGCGCTGCGTTATTTTCCTATTGTCGTTTTCTTCTCGCACGTTGTCGCTCTTTTCCCTCGTCGCTTCTATATTCCGCTTCTCAACTAAAAATCTCCACGCCTCCTCCTTCCTGTGCGTGGGTGACGTAAGTGTGGTGTGCCACATTAAAAGTCGTCTGTGCGAAATACCGTGCGCTGAGTTTTAAAATTAAATAAATGATTACTCGAGGCACAGAAAATTACTCGATCATTTTTTGTAATCGAGTAACTCGAATTACTCGAGTAATCGTTTCACCCCTATTTTTAAGCATAAACCAATTGTTTTTATAATGTGGCTTTTCAAATGACTTTTTAGCCAGAGTCTAAATGCCTCATCTGTATAGTTTGTTTAATTGACATTAATGAAAAATTCACTTTACATGGACAACAGAAAATGTGTCGACTTAAAAGCATCTGCCCATTAAATTAGTGTGTGTGTTTCACTGCACAGATGGGTTAAATGTGGAGGTCAAGTTCCGTTGTGTTCAAATCACACTGGCAAAAAGGTTTAAGCTAATGTAATCTGGTATGCAAAGGTTTGGTTACCCCTGGTACATTTATACAGTATCAATGGTGAACAACATGTTTGTTTAGATGTTCCTTTGCACTGTGGAACATCAAACCACCAAACCAAAGACCTTAAGGTCCTTTGCTCTCAAATGAGCTTTGATTTTTCTTTCTAGCAAACCTATAAGCAAGTGCCTCAATTGCCTTGTTCTTGGTCTTCAAGACCTCAATGTTTATGCAATGCTAGGCACCAGCTTAGAGGAGTACATGGTTACTAAATGATAGGACCTGGTTCGAAGAGTAAGAAAATTTACATAAGTTTTGAAAATTGCATCACCTGGTTTTTCCTAACAATGATGGTGACCAAGCCATAGTCACAACAAATTATTTTTTCACAGTGCTTCATGATTAAAGTTTTAATTAAAATGTGGAAAAGAATGCATCATCTTTAAAATTACACCTTCTACTCATTTAACTATTCACAGTAACAGGACTTTTAACTGGGTGTGCCCAAAACCTTTACATGCCATTGTACTATGAATGCATCAGAGAGATTGTTGAAAAACCCTTTAAAGTGTCATTCTGAGGCTTCTGCTGCGATTGCGTTTTGGATTATGGCGACTCTTCATTGCTCCATCCATCATTCCCCTTTAACTCTTACCTCTGATAAATCAAAGCACTTCTTAATCCGCGCTCGCAGGCCATTTCTCTGCTTTTTTTTCTGTGCATTAGCGGAAACGTTTCCACAATTTGCAAACACCTTTCACTTTGCATGCTCATCACTTTTAGACACAGACTTCAGGCCACTAAATATCCTTAATCAGCTCACTTGCCGCATCCTGCCTCATACAACAACATGTCCATGGGCCACATTGCAATCCAATCCCACCAACCCCTCAGCAGGCTGAGCTAATGTCAGAGACTTGCTAACATGAACAGTGTGGTGCTCAGAAGTGTAGCCTTGAGCGGTAGGCTTTCTCAGTATGTGATTAGCTGGTAGAGGGAGCGAGAGGAATTCAAGATTTAATCTGGCCCAAGGTCATGATCCACAGCAGCATCTGCATGGGAGTGTGTGTATAACAGAGACTGAAGGGGCAATAATGGCAGCTCTGTAGAGCTCATGGAGTGAATTTTTAGATTAACTGAGTTCTATTGTTTTCTTACAGTGTGGCCTTTGCATTGCATATAACAACTAGAACTTCCAGTCCCTATAGCCACTGGGAATTGTATACACTACTGACTATTAAAACTGAAACAGTGGAAAACTCACATCTCTTCCTCTCCATAGCAGTCTGTAAATACACTGTGGTGGACACATCACACACTAAATATTGTGTATTCTGTAGTATAATGTAGTAGAAGCTAGCACACTCCTCTACAGGGAGCACACAGGACTAAATATGATAACATATATTAGCTTCCATCAGGGGCGGACTGGGGTTGAAATTCAGCCTGGGAGCTTGGTTTGGGGAGGCCTTTTATACGATCGTACAGCTGACAAATCTTAATTTTAAAACAATAGAGCTTTATTGTCTTTTTGTGTTCAGCTACAGATTATTTGTGCACCTATAGAGTAACATTGCTGACAGGTCACCTTTAGTGTTCTTTGTGCCCTGAACACATCCAAAAACACAAGAACACACTATATCCCAAGTCTGGGGGCAGAGTGTTCTCGCGCCCGCGCGAGTTGACTTTGACAGTTGACCAGATACATACATAACACACTCTAAGCTGCTGATGAGATCAGTGTTACTGCACATCTCACAGACGGTAATTCTAAACAGTCGACATGCTAGCATATTTTCCGGAGGGGTTTGGTTCGAGGGTCCGACTTAAAGTTGGGGTCAGGCGGGGACTACCTTCGATTATATACAATAGTATAAATCAGGACACACGAGGGACATCTCCTCACACGATCGAAGATGATGTAATATGATGTCTTA
>BRDA01030550.1:0-20991 GCA_036984385.1 Crenuchus spilurus | reverse complement strand
AATGGAAGAAGCTAAACATGACTGTCAATCTCCCTCTGACTGGGGCTCCATGCAAGATCTCACATCATGGTGTATCAATGATTCTAAGAAAGGTGAGGAATCAGCCCAGAACTACATGGGAGGAGCTGGTCAATGACCTGAAGAGAGCTGGCACCACTGTTTCCAAGGTTACTGTGGCTAATACACGAAGACGTCATGGTTTAAAGTCAGGCATGGCAAGGAAGATTCCCCTGCTTAAATCAGCACACGTCCAGGCCTGTCTTAAGTTTGCCCATGACCATTTGGATGATCCAGAGGAGTCATGGGAGAAAGTGCTGTGGTCAGATGAGACCGAAATAGAACTTTTTGGTCTTAATTCCACTCGGCGTGTTTGGAGGACAAAGAATGATGAGAACCATGCCAAAAACACCATCCATACTGTGAAGCATGTGGGTGGAAGCATCATGTTTTGGGGGTGTTTTTCTATACATGGGACAGGACGATTGCACTGTATTAAGGAGAGGATGACCCGGGCCATGTATTGCGAGATTTTGGGGAAAAACCTCCTTCCCTCAGTTAGAGCATTGAAGACGGGTGATGGCTGGGTCTTCCAACATGACAATGACCCAAAGCACACAGCCAGGATAACCAAGGAGTGGCTCCATAAGAAGCATATCAAGGTTCTGGAGTGGCCTAGCCAGTCTCCAGACCTAAACCCAATAGAAAATCTTTGGAGGGAGCTCAAACTCTGTTTCTCAGCAAAAGCCCAGAAACCTGACTGATCTCGAGAAGATATGTGTGGAATAATGGGCCACAATCCCTGCTGCAGTGTGTGCAAACCTGTTGAAAAACTACAGGAAACGTTTGACCTCTGTAATTGCAAACAAAGGCTAATATTAACATTGATTTTCACATGTTCAAATACTTATTTGCAGCAGTAACACAAATAAATTATTAAAAAATCATATATTGTGATTTCTGGATTTTTTATTTTAGATTATGTCTCTCACAGTGGACATGCACCTAAGATGAAAATTTCAGACCCCTCCATTATTTCTAAGTGGTAGGACTTGCAAATTCGCAGGGTGTTCAAATACTTATTTTCCTCACTGTATGTCTCTATTTTTTTAGCCACAACATTAAAATCACCTGCTTGTTGTGGTGGTGTTGTAGTGTGTTGTACTCGTACAAGTGGTCAGACACAGCAAAGCTGCTGTGGAGTTTTTAATCACCTCAGTGTTACTACTGGACTGAGAATATTCTACTAACCACAAATATCCAGTCAACAGCATCCTCTCAGCAGCATCCTGTGACCTCCTGTTCTTTTGATGGTTTATATCTGCAGATGATAATGATATCACTAGATACTTCACTAGCTAATATC
The DNA here is from genome assembly GCA_036984385.1 of Crenuchus spilurus. NCBI lineage: Eukaryota > Metazoa > Chordata > Actinopteri > Characiformes > Crenuchidae > Crenuchus > Crenuchus spilurus. The sequence goes on along the minus strand of BRDA01030550.1, from coordinate 19,628 downwards.
TTAAAAGTCTCCTGCTGTGACATCAACATGTTTCAGGGGCTAAAAAAATTCTGCCTTTGTCTCGCCTCTTTAACTGGATCATCTGCGGTCATCTGTCTGCATGAAACTGCCAAATTTAGAGATGCCAGCATTTGAGTGTGTTGTTTTTGGATGCCAGGCTACTTTTTAATATTATGATGAGAAAAATGTGACCTAAAGCTGATTTGTCTCTTTCCATAACTACCCAGTGCTCACCCATGATTACCTTGGTCAACCTAGAATCTTGAAACAGCATGGAGATAGAAACGGAAGCAGAAAGTACACTGGCATTTCAGTTTTCATGTTATTATGTAGCCCACAAAGCTAGAAAGTGTAACCCCTCTTTAAATTAAATATTGAAAATAAGAGACAACAGACTTGATGGTTCATTTCTGCATTTTAGTGAATAATTTATCTTTTGCTACATTGTGCCTTCACTATATTGATGTATGATGGAGATGGATGAGTGTAAGAGGGAAGAAAACTCGAAGAGGAGTTCTGGGCATCTTTGAGCTTTATGCTAAAGAACCAGACTCCCAACCCCTTTAGACTGTGCTAAGAAATAAGGTGTGGTGGACGATGGTACTGAGTGTAAAAGGTCTGTCACAGAAACCTGTCACAGTTTACAGGCCCTCTTTACATGAGAAGGACATTTAGGCATTATATAGTTACAGTATTTGATAATTCCTTGTATTCACTGAATTTAACCATGCCACATTTCAGGGTTTTTTTAATCCAAAATGTTATAGCCAGTAAATAAAAAAAGAAAATCAACAAAACCTGTAGTTTAAACAAGGGAACTAACTTTTGCACATGACTCTGTGAAGCAAATCAGACTTTACATTGAGAAGATAATTTATTTACTTCCTTTTCACAACGGGGTCTATTGAGAGACAGAGACATAGATAGACAAAGAAAGAGAGAGAGAGAGAGAGAGTGAGAGAGAGAGAGAGAGAGAGAGAGAGAGAGAGGAGATAGACATGTGTGTGCGTGCGTGCATGTGTGTGAGTGTGTGTTTGTGTGTGTGTGTGTGTGTGACAGAGGAAGAGACATAAAGAGATACAGAGACATAGAGCTAGTGAGAGACATATATAGAAAGACAGAAAAGGGAGATAGGGAGAGACATAATGTGTGTGTGTGGGATTGGGGTGTTCATGTATAAACGTGTGTGTATATGAGAGAGAGAGAGAGAGAGAGAGAGAGAGAGAGAGCACAGTTGCAGCTCTTTGAAGTGTGTTTACTGCACAGGAACCACACTGTGCCCGTCAGAATGCCAATCTGTGACACCACTGACACCTGGCATGTAAACATCTATAATAATTCTGTCTTCAAATGTCATGTAGATTTGCCCTTTCGTACCTTTGTGAACTGAGACTGTCCTTTTTTATATCACTCACTACATCACACACTCACTCTATAGCTACTGTCTCCTTATCTGCACTATAAAGGATTGCTTCACCCAGAAATCAGATTAACATATATTTTCAATTACCTCAGATGTAGTCAATCAGCCAAGATATGTTTGTAATCCAAATTTTGCTTCTTTAGTTTGGAACTGGAGCTGTGCATCTAAAATTGCTAACAGTCACTAAAACTCAATACAGCAGCTGTTTCATGGTCTTATAGTTTAGTGGTTTAGGTGTTAATTTGAGCTTAAAAAATAAATAATAAGAATTCACATTTACAGCCAGCCACTTCAGATTGCAGCAGGGCTGGTAGAAGACTTATTTTGGATCAGCTTTTTTGTATTTATTATGGTTTTTGTAATTAAAACTGATTTTAAATCAGCACTTCTTGGTCTGAATCAGTTGTCCAAGATAATGGATGCAGCATTCATCTACACAAGTTTTTGTTGTTTTTTAAAGCTCACAGTAAGTCATACTGTCTCTAGTTTTAAACTCTCACAAACTAGTTACATCAACTAGGTTATTCGATTTTAAGATCTGGATGAGGTTTGTGTGGGTTGAAGGAAGTTGTAATTATGTATTTTGACAGAAACCACTGGGACTTCAGAAGACTGTTTAGTTTTTGGGCTTGCTGAGCAAATATATGTGCAACTTTTTACTCGTTTCCAAAGTAAAATAAGTTCTATACAGAGAACCAAATAAAATGTTACATGATAGTGTAGAGTTTGTATTTATCTGATTAACTTGACACACTGTTTTCCACTTATATTATCTTATTTCACTTTCATAGCAGTATGATTTTACACAGCAGTGTATATGATAGGGTATAAGTATAAAAATGTGGCAAAAAAACTGAACCTTACTCTTAAATAGTCTTATAGTCTTATTGTATTTACACCATTTTCTCTGCTTCATATAAACCATGTGCCATATCGTTTTGGAATAAGCATTAATATTTTTGTTGTTTCAATTATTTACTGATGAAGTATCAAACAATTAGAACTGAGCTCCCAGCTTGTGTGCTGGTGAAAAGTGACCTGTGGTGACACAAATATGAATCATAAGATGAACCAGCATAAAGTCCTTTCAGTGATGTGCAGCCTGAAATACATTATTTCTAAAAGAGAAAATATAAAATTGGTACATTTTCTAATTTTTAGCATTAAATTGTAAGCATTTTCACTGCAACCCTGATCAGTATTAAATGAAAGATAATGGATGGATGGAAAACACTTTTTTTCCTCCTTGGATGGTGAAGGGGTTTGCATGCCTGAGTGATCCCAGGAGCTATGTTGTCTGGGGCAATAGCCCCTGGTAGGGTCTCCCACGACAATCTGGTACTGAGCAACATTCCAGACAAAACATAATCCAAAAAAGACCTCCAAGAACAAAAATAACAGAATTCGGTTTCCCTTACCAAGAACAGGGTTACTGGGGCCCCACCCTGGAGCCAGGCCTGTGGGAGGGTCTCATCAGTGAGCACCTCGTGGCCGGGAACATTTGGCAGAGGAAAGTGTCTGAAAGATCTTCAACACCCATATCCGGCAGAGCTTTGACTGCATTTGTGTTAAGCAGGAGTCAGTGCTTCTCGAGGTGGCAATCCCTGCATCTGGTGGTGGACACCCTGAATAAAAAAGGCTGTCAAGCTGAATAGTCCTATCAGGCTGGGTTGGATTGTGGGATGCTAGAGGGAGTTGACAAGTACCAAAGGGCAAGCAGGTTGCATCCTCTTTTGCTGCTGAGGCAAAAACACGGAGGAAGGAGGAGTTTGGTGAGGCCATGGAAAACAACTATTGTTTAACTCCTCAAAGATTCTGGCAAATGGTCAGATGCCTAAGAAGGAGAATACAGTGGAGATGGGGAGTTGTTGATCTTGACTGAGGACATCATTGGCCATTGGAAGGGATATTTGGACGACATTCTGAATCCTACCAGGACATCTTCAAGAGAAGAAGCAGGGGGACCTTGGGGAACACTCACTAATAACTCAGGCCGAGGTGACTGAGGTAGTTAAAAAAAACCTCATCAGCAGCAGGGCCCCAAGGGTCGATGTTATGGAGGATACTGGGTTTCTCAAAGCTCTGGATGTAGTAGGACTGTTTAGGTTGATGCATCTTTGCAACATTGTATGGACATCCAGAGCATTGACCCTGGATTGGCAGGTGGGTGTGGTGGTCCCCACTTATGAAAAAGGGGACTTGAGGATGTGTTCCAAATATAGGGGGATCACAATCCTCAGCCTCCCCAGTAAAGTGTTATTCAGGGGTACTAGAGAAGACAGTCCAACTGATAGTTGAACTTCAGATTCAGGAGGACCAATGTGGGTTCCACCCTGGTTGTGGGCCACTGGACGAGCTCTTTACCCTTGCTAGGATTCTGAGGGGTCCTTGGGAGCTTGTTCAACCAATCCACATGTGTTTTGTGGATTTAGACTAGGCATTCAACCATGTCCGAGGGTTTTCCAGTTCCTGTAGGACAGATTGGACTCTGCAAGGGCTGCCCTGTGTTGCTGATTCTGTTCATATTTTTTATGGACAGAATTTCTTGGCATGGCCAAATGGCAAAAGGTGCCTGATTTGGTGGCCTCAGGATTCCATATCTGCTTATTGCAGATGATGTGGTCCTGCTGGCTTCATCAAAGTAGGGCCTCCAGCTCTCACTCGACCAGTTTGCAGCCAAGTGTGAAGCAGTCAGGATGAGAATCAACACTTCCAAATCTGAGACCATGATACTCAGCCAGAAAAAGGTAGAGTGCTCTCTACATATTGGGAAAGTGTCCCTGGCAAGTAGAGGAGTTTAAGTATCTCAGGGTCTTCTACACAAGTGAGGGTAAGAAGGATCAGGAGATTCAAGAGTTCAAGAGGTTTTTTATTGTCATTTCACCTATATACAGTCTAGTACATAATTAAAAGAAAGATCATTCCTCCGGGACCAGGTGCAACCCAGAATACAAGATATTTGACAATATATAATATAGACGCAGTCATACAGGACCTATACTATAATAAAAGCCCTCTGACTAGACTGAGACACGGATACAGGACAGGACAAATGTAGAGTAAAGGTAAATGGTCAGTAAATAGTACTAAGTGGTTGACTAGTATGGAGCAAGATTTCAGACTTCATTGTTTGTGTATTGTGCAAATGTGCAGATTGTGCAGGTGTGCAAATGTGCAATTTTTGCAAAGGCTGGGATAGCATACAGTGATGTGCAAATATGCAGTGATATTTAGTTCTTGAGAGTCAGACTGTGTGTTGAGGAGTCTAACAGCCTGAGGGATGAAACTGTTAGAAATTCTTGAAGTGTTGGTTTGAATGCTATGATATCTTCTTTAAGAGGGCAGCAGCATGAACAGACCATGTGATGGATGTGCTGGGTCTTCCACAATGCTGAAAGCTTTATGGATGCAGCGTTTTTTGTAAAAGTCGGTGAGTAATGGGAGAGAGACCTCAATGATCTTCTCTGCCTTCCTAACTATATGCTGGAGAGTCTTGTGGTCAGAAGCAAAGCAATACCCAAACAAGCCAGTAAAACAACTGCTCAGGATGTACTCTATGGTTCATCTGCAGAAGGTGGTGAGGATGGGAGGTGGCAGGTGAGGTTTCTTTAGTTTTCTCAGAATGTAGAGATGCTATTGGGCTTTGTTACTTATGGAGCTGGTGTTCAGGGAGGTTTTTGGTCACCAAGGAATGTGTTGCTCTTGAAAATCTCTATGGGGAAGCCATCAATGTTCAGTGGAGTGTGGTCTCTTTGTGATCTACTAAAGTCAGTAACCATCTCCTTAGTTTTGTCAACATTTAGAGCCTGTTAGTCTTTTTACCTCCTCTCTGTAGGCTGATTCATTGTTTGCACTGATGAGCCGCACCACAATTGTTTCAGCCTCTGAACTTGATGATGTGATTTGAGCATTGCTGCACAATCATGAGTCAGTAGGGTGATTGAACCGATCCAGACAGATTGTGATCTCCCAGTCAGGAAGTTCAGGATCCAGTTCCAGAGAAAGGTACACAGTCCCAGCAAGCTCAGCTTTCTGATCAGATGCTAAGGAATGATGGTGTTGAATGCCAAGCTAAATTCTTTGAACAGAATTCTAACATATGTATCCTTCTTGTCCAGATGAAGCAGTGTAAGGTGAATGATGGCATCTATGGCATCATCCATAGACCAGTTGGGACGATACATAAGTATAATGGGATGGTAGTCAGTGAGGTAGGACACTGATGACTTCTTTGTCACTGGCATGATGGTGGTCCACTTGAAGTATGTTGGAATGATGGAGCTGCTAAGAGAGATGTTGAGGATGTCAGAACTGTGCCAGGGATGTTGTTGTGTCCCACAGCTTTTTGTGGGTTGACTATGCATAGAGTTTTCCTCACATTTGCTGTGCTTAGACAAAGCACCTGGCCATTGGGATGAGGTACAGTTTACCTCACCACCATGTTGATCTGTGGCTTGAATCGATTGTAGAAGTTTATCAACACATCTAGGAGGGAGGCATCACTGAGACAGGTTGATAAGTCCTCTAGTTAGTGAGGGCCTTGATGCCCTGCCACATGTGCTGTGTGTCACCACTCTTCTGGAAGTGGTGTTGATGCTCTGGCCATGTGCATGTTTTGCTTCTCTGATGGTCTGGAACACCTGATATTCATATAATGACATGTTAATTACAGAAATTCCATTGATGGATATACTGGCCTGCAATGTGTGGAATGTGAACCTGAACCAAGAGCCCTAACCTGAGTGTTCACACCTATCTCATAAATATTAAATATAGGAACTATTGAATGAGTGACACACACATCATCTCACATTTCTTAAGTTTTAGAAATTAAACCACATTCAAATTCTAAAAACTGTATTGATCAGTGTGTAGCCAACATCTCTGTTTATTCAGTTCAGAGCTCAAAAGTCTTGGCTATAAATGTTTAGAGAGTGTTTTTCACAATATATCAGCACATCTGAAAACAGGTTTTTGGAAAGTCTAAGTTTAGAGCAGATTTAATCAAAATATAGATTTATGACACTCTTACTGTTTTGACAATGATATTGCTGAGTTTGTGCTGAACAAAAGCCTGTGTAACACTTTGGGGAAAAATAATTTTAGATGGGTGTAATTTGTAGGAATTCAGGGCATGTCAGACTACATCAGAGCATCTGAAATGCCCTCAGACTCCAGGGGGTTAACATAGAAAATAAATATGCACCGTTTTTGAACCTGGTGTGGTCGCTGCAGTCCTACCACGCCACCATCTATATTCCATATTTTCAAACTGACAAGCAGATTGGTGCGGCATCCACAGTGATGATTTGGTGAAGAAAGAGTTGAGCCAGTAGGCATAGCTCTGTTTACTGGTCATCCTACTTTCTAAATCTCACCTGGTCATGAGCTTTGGTTAGTGATCAAAAGAATGAGATCTGTTTTCAGACATGCAGGAAAGAGCCACTGCTCCTCCATATTGAGAGGAGCCAGTTGAGCTGGTTTGGGCACCTGCACTGTAAACCCGAACAAGTTCAGTTAACTCAATTTTTTTTGAGGAAACTGATTACCTCAAAATATTTGAGTTAACAAACTAATAATCTTTAAACAAAACTCAAATATTTTATGCAAGCCAAACTCTATAATGCTGATTACACTACACTTAAAATGTAATGATCTCTTAACTTTATTAATTTAACTTTATTTCACGTTAAAATATTGTGTACAATGTACTTGATATTTTAATGTTTTCCTAACTATATTAACTAAATTAACACAAATCAAACTATTGTAAACTTTCAAGCTTGATATACTCAATGTTAAATATTAGTTATGGATTAAAACAAATGCGTTTAAACTTAAGTATTTTGACCATCAAATAGTAAAATAAGTCTACCATACTTAAAACATTTGAGAAAACTAATTACCTCAAAGTATTTAAATAAGCATAATTTAAATGAATACCATTAAAAAGATACAATGAGCCTATTACCAGGTGACTTCCCATCCCACTGCACACTAAGATGGTAAGTAAAATACCCCAATCCTCCTAAACTTAGGAATAACCCCAAACCCACATAGAACACGTAACCTAAAGCATCCCCTCCAAAAGCATTTATAATCACACAATAACTACTGTAACTGAAAAGGCATAACTACGCAATATGCAAATGAGCCCCTGAACTAGGCTCCTGATAGGTGGATGACCCGTGAGCCGCCACAGTATTTTTAAGATTATGTAAACATGTCAGAAAAGTGTATGCAACAAACTGTCAATATAATTTACTGTGCATTTTTTAGCACTATAAACCAACTAATCTCAAGAACAGGTTTAATAAACAGAAAATTGCAGTAAGTAAAGTCAACAAAACGCGTGCGCAATTAAAATCGGTTTGTCAAAAACACAACTGTGTCTCTGTCGCAGTCTAGGTCTTTTAAACATGAATTTATTAAAAAAAGAATGAATGCAGCATTATATGCAGGTATTAAAATAATGTTATTTTCAAATCACCCCGCGGTAGCATCCGCCATGTTTTCTGAAAATCACAGTATGCTAATTAGATGGCTTGAACCAATTGGAAAAGAGGAGCATCATACGTCAGACGCTCCTTAAATCTAGAATTAAAAATATTGAGTTTAGTGGCTGCTTCTATTTAAAAACTGTGAGCCTACTGAAATTAAAACAGACACATTTGTTGTATGGACTTAAATGTTTTAAGCTGTGTAAAATATTTAGCATTTTTGATTAACGATAAAATAATTTTTATGAGTCTACAATACTATCAGGGAATACAGTGTGGTTAGTATGCCTCTTGGACTCTTCCCTGGCAAAGTGTTCTGGGCATGTCCAACTGGGAGGAGATCCCGTAGAAGATCCAGGACTCAGTAGAAAGATTATATCTCCCAGCTAGCCTGGGAACACATTGGAACCCACATTAGCTAGAAGAGGTGACTGGGGAGAGGGATGTCTGGTCTACTTTGCTTGAGTTGTTACCACCATGACCCGGACCTAGATAGGCATAAGATAATGGTTGGATGGATGGATGAAATCACATTATCAGCTAATTTGAAGGAATTTTTGATTCTCCCTAAAAAAACATGAATATTTAGCATGTATATCATATAACTGCTGTATAAAATGATTTGCACATGAAAATTCAGACAGAAAATCTTACAAAATAAAGAGAATGTTTAAGAGGTTACAATTCAGATTATAACAAAGTGTCTCCACTTTTATTTTCAGACACTAATGTAGGAGGGGAAGTTTAGAATCTGCCGTTTCAACATAATTTATTTTTTTTGTTTCAACAAGCTGTAAGTCAGAAATAATCAATTATTATTATTATTATTATTATTATTATTATTTTTATTATTATTATTATTTTTATTATTATTAATTAATAATTAATAATAATAATTATTATTATTTTGGAGAATTTCAACAACTCTATAGTTCTATAATACACATTTTTACAGTAAGTGCTGTTGTTTTGCTACACAGTAAATCTGCCAGTGTTAAATCAACACTATTAGAGTTAAATTAACACTGAAAGTGTTACATTTTGACACCCTCAGTGTTAATTTAACTCTAATTGTGTTGATTTAACACTGGCAGATTTACTCTGTAGAAGTGCATAAATCTACACTGTGAATCAATGCAGCAGATCTTTATTTACTATCCTACTCACTGTATATCTGAGTTCATTATTAAACAGAGCTCATAACCTCAAATGCTGTCTCATATCTGACATAAATTTACTACCTTTTAAAAACAGTCGACCCCAGTAAATCAACAGTATCTGTGCAGATGTTTTTGCTGCTATGTTTCTTTGCAGAAATGATGATTAAGCAAAGCTAACATCTCGTTATTGCTGCTTCCATATGCAAGTTAGATTCAGCTGGTTGTGTTTTTTTTCTCCTTCATACAAACAAGCACTAACTCCCAGAAAGAAGTGACAATTTAAACGTGATTTGTGGTCTGACAGCTATGGCTCATTAGCATATTATTTAACTAACGTTGTGCTTGTTTTGACAGATCGCTTTCATAAGTCACCAATAAAAAAGCTTCCGTGGACATTTTGGGGTTTACAGTCACCAAGCCTCCATCTGTTCCATTTGGACTCAGTTTTATGTTACACCATCACTCACCTCCTTGGGGTAATAAAGGCTTTCTTCATCTGGCAAATGCTTTTTTCCCTCTTTTCCCTCATAATTCTACAATAATGCAAAGTCTGCTTTATTTAAAATGAGTTCCATATCCCTATTTAACCCTTTCAGCTCAATTTATATAGAACCTGTGATGAGCAAAAATGCTACACAATTTGTTCTGATTTATAGAAAGTTAGTCATTCTTTTATGGAGATGTAAATAAAGCCATTCAGAGTGTTATGATGTGAAATGCTTTATTGTAGATACATTTACCAACTCAAATATCTTTTAAATGGTGGTGACAAGAACCAGATGTCACAATGGCTACAACAAAGATATAGCCATTTTATTTACTCTTCAAAACAAACCAGTGAGTCTACACATATTGTGCGTTGTTATGTGTAATGTTGATAATGGTACAATAGTGAAATATAAATATTGGAGACAATATTTCCTTATAGCACTCTGCATGTACCCCTCCACTATGAATGTTTTTTAAATATCATTTTAGTCCAAAATATTCTCAAAAACAATTGCAAAACAATGTCTCAGACATCAGCCAATGTATTCATTACCATTTCATGTAAAAACGTTCTGAATGGTCGCTTTCAGAGGCTTCAGACATCTGTTCCATCACTGTGAACAAGGCTGACTTTGAAGTTTCTCTAGAATGGAGCATCTCACATCAAATCAAAGCCTGACTTTGTTTACATCTTACTCTAAATTATATGCAGAACTTTTGAACATGGTTGTAATGCACCTTTAACCATTTAATGGTGAAGATATTTACTATTGTTTTGTTAAAAATTAATGCTAACAAGAGTAGATTTAACATGATAAAATGTCACTTTAGCTGTATATTTAGAACTGCTTCAAGATTTTTCCCAGGATAAGCTCAGGAAACACATAGTTACATAACTTTCACATATGGCTATTTATGGGTTAAGGGGCATTTGTTACATTAACTCACCCTCAGTGCAAGAGATTACTTTTTGTGCTCATATTCTTTAACATCTAACAACGACTGCAAGATGTGCAGTTCAAGCAGTTACTTTATATACAGAGGAGAAGGAGAACTGAGAAAAATGAAGGGAATTGTTTTTGTAAAGCAAAAATGAATCATTCCAGCACAGAACTTTAATATCTAGAGTGTGATTTAATAAAAAGCAGCTGAGCAATGCTTACTGTACAGCACAGCATAACATTAATCTGATCACTGAGAAAGCAGGCTGGAGTAATTGAGTTAATGTGCATGCACACACACACAGTTTGGTATTGCTATATTTCTGAGGACATTTCTTTGATCACTGAGCAGTGTATATAAGCTGTGTAATACTGTACCTACATCTAAACCTCAACCTCAGTGACCAGAAGACAACCATTCTGTCCAAAAATGGAATTAGTGGTGTAACCATCACGTTTAGTTGTAAGCACCACTCAAATGTTCCCGTTTTTATAGATTTCACCCCACAATGAGATAAATGCAAGGCCACATTCAAGCATTGATTCTATAGCAGTGCTTTGGCTACACCCTACCCAAACCATATTCAGCACTACAAGTCAACAAAAACACTAGGATTTTTTTTTTCTATAGCACATTCCATACAGAAAGGTCATTCAGAATGCTTTGCATATTTTAAACTAAAAGTAAGACAGCAGACAATTAAAGGAAATATAAAATAATACATGAAATGTCTAAAATGAGAAAGCTTATTGTTTATTATTAGTTCTAAACACTGTTAGATGGTCAGACTCCACTGATCTCAGGTGTCCAGTAGGCCTGTACTGTTTTAACATTTCAGTAATGCCCATTCAGCAACCCAAAGCCACTCCTGTGATAGGACCATGTCACAGTGTGCTCTGTATATCAGCTTTTTCATTTCTTTGTTTTGTGACATGGTGTCTTCTATAACAGTTGATCAATGGGATGTTAGTTAACAGTAAGGTTAGATGTCACAAAGCAATTACCTTATAATTTGTCTTTTTGGCACCAGTCATCATCTAAACTCTTCTACCTTACCAACGTTTCATTAACATCTGCCCAGTACAAATAGTGAATTATTGATTATTGGTCACAGCTTTTAAACATTTTTATTAAAGTTTGATTTGTGGATGGTAATACGATTTTCTGTTATTAACTTTTGTTTACTGTTTTGTTAATATTGATTATTCATTTTGACAGAAATCTATGATCCATGTGGGACATAATTGTTAAGCATGCCTTACAGTAGAATATATAAGAACTTATGTCACTCTGTCTACATCTTAAAATATATTTATTTGCATATTTAAAAATTGTGATACACTATAAACATGGGCATTCACATGAGTTTGAATTAAAATGGCTGTGATTTCTTTAGAAATGTGATATGAATCTAAAACCACCAGTGAACTTTCTGAGTTTTATATGTAATGTTGATAACAGTAAATAGTGGCAAAAAAAAAATCTTCAGGGACTATTTTGTCTTACATTGTCTGGCATGAATGGATTAAAAATATGTTTAGTACAAAATCTTCACCAAACTGTTGTGAAACAACATTTCAGACATAAGCCACCCTGGTACCTATCACGACCACAGTGAACAAATCTGACTGTAAGTTTCTCTAGAATGGAGCATTTGACTTCAGTATTAACCCTTCAATTATGAAGAAATGTTAAAAAGGTGATGGAGTTCCCCTTTAAGGCAGTTTAAATACTAAGTAGTCCTTCATACCTCTGCCAGGTTCACTTGAGAACCATTACACTCGAGCTCCCATTCAGGTTGTGCCAGTACTCATACTGACTCAATCCACACAAACAGAATTTTCTCTTCAATTCAATCTCATCCAGACTTCACTGCAGAAGAACATACTGTAGCACTTTTGTTTTTCTTCTGTAAGTTAGAAACACTAAAGTCATTTCTACCTTGATCAGTCACCCAACTGTAAGCTGCCCATCTGCGTTCTCGGGTTTATTTTGATGGCCTGTCATTATTTTCATTTCGAAATCGAGATGCCTGTGCCTGGCTGCTGATCACGCAGTGAAAATGAATCAAACTTACAGGTTGTATTTCCAAGTAATACATCAGTCACAGACCACACAAAGTACCTCTCATGCTAACGTGTAGAGAAAATGAACCCCTGTCCCAGACTAAAAGGCTTTTTCAATGGAAAGCTCCAATTGACTGTATCATTTAGTTCAAGGTAAAGACTGATTTTAATCTTATGTCTGGGTTGAACCATGAAACATTATATAGAATCACCATTAGCAGCAATTTACTTGAGAACTTTCTTCTGCAGTATGCCTACTGTTTAGTGTGATAGACACTCATGTCATAGAGCCATATGTTTCAAAGATGAAAGTGTTATGTACATTGTACAATATGTACATACAATGATTGTCCCATATAAAACTGTGCTGAAATACAATAGATAAATTATTCAAGTTATTCCACATTTCATATGATTCAAATATAAAAAAAAAAAAAAAAAAAAAAAAAAAAAAAAGTCAATCAAAGTGGTCTGATATGAAAATTTGGAAATCAGAATTGTTTTTAATGGTGGTGCCAAGAACCAGATGTCTGAAGAATTTATTGACATTAAATTGCCATGAATACACTGTCTGATGTATGAAACATTGTTTTTCAGTAGTTTTGAAAAGACATATTTAAAAAAAAAAATCATTAATAGTGGAAGGGTGCAGATTTACCACTTTTATACAATCAGCATTACACATAAAAACTCATATAAAGACACTGTGACTCTGGTTCCTATCACCATAATTATAAATGTACGTTTCTGTACAATGACACATTATACATTAAAACAGCAACTTATCTATGCAGAAGTATTGTTAGATTTCCTCTTTAATCGGAATGTCTACATATGTAAGATTCACTGAGCAATTGAAGAATTCCTCAGAGGAGCCACAGAGACAAGATACTGCCTTTAACAATGCGAAAAGGAGACTGAATGACATTCAAATGTAAAATCTGAACACATGACAGACTTTTAAACTGAAGTGTCTTTGTAGGAGCCTTTTCAAATATGCTGAAGCTCAAAGCTTTGAGACTGAAGTTTCATTCCATTTAGACATGCCAGGTGTTCCTTATCTGTCAGTCTATATTTCTCTTCACATCACAAGATGTGAAGAATTGGTAATTTTTTGGTATCGAGGACTTTCATTAGGTTTGAATTTGAATGTTGTTATGCCCGACCTACCTACATAATCAAAGTGGAATGCAATATTTGATTTCAAGGATAATTTGCTAAGTGTTCCCTGAAGAGTGACTGATTGAGCCACAATCAAAGACAAACTCTAGAATACTTTCCATTAATATTTTAAGTTCTAGATATGGACTGTACTACTTTGTGGCTGTACTATCCATTTATTAACCATTGGCATGGAAAATAACATGAAAAAGTGAAAAATATTGTACACATGTCCAATATTTCACCTGAGAGTCCCTGTTCCTTCTTCATCAAGAGTATTAGTAGAGTTTTTGTTGCATTAACAGCCTCTACTCTTCTGGGCAGGACATTGCTGTAAGGATTTGATTATATTCATGAATGACAGCATTAGTGAGGCTAGGTCCTGAGGTTGGATGAATAGTTCTGGGTCTACTCCCAATTCAATCTAAAGGTTTTGTTCGGAGCTCCATCACTCCGAATAATGCAGCTCTTCAGCCCAATGCTGGGAGTTTTCACTAGTTGATCCTTACCATTGGTCATGTGCAGACTTGTGTGCATATGTTTCAGAATGTCCCATTGTGCCTGTCATTTTCTAGATATCTAACAACTTCTTTTGAACACATATTATAGTATTATAATGTAAGAAAGCACTTAAAATGTGATTCATATACCCCCATAACAGACCTGTACGTATAAATTAAAATGGTCCTGTGACTCAGATACTCAGCCTTCTGTGGTAGTAGGTGAGGTAGGACAGTGTCACTGCTCAGTGCAGTTTTGGTGTCTCCCACAAGTTGTTGACAGTGAGATTATAGGTGTTAGTACAGCTGTTTACTCTCCACAAGACGTTTAGCACACATTTCATGCAAGGCATCATGGGATGTAAGATTATTGTGGATATGTGTTGTGAACTAGCATTAGTTATTTCACTAATGTTGAAAACAATAAGCTTTTTTTATTTAGAGACATACTGTAGTTCGAAAATGCTTGCAAATACTATTATAGTATTTAATAGTGCTTACTGATGTTGTTCATGGACACTAATCTAGAGTATCCACATTATTTCTATATCCCACGATGCCTTTTGAAAAATATGCCATAAAGCCTTTAAGCTCACTGTCAACAACTTGTGGGAGATGCCAAAAAAGCATTAAGACTGTCCTAACTCACTCTTCTACCATAGAAGATTGAATCTCTGGAGCGGCAGCTTTTGTGGGAAAAAAGACTTCTGAAATAAAAGTATTAAGTTCAAGTTCATTTTTTTTGTCATTTCAGTTATATATAATACAGTACATAATAAAAATGAAACTGTGTTCCTCCAAGGCCAGGTGCCACACAGAACACAAGACATTAGATACATACATACAAAAACATGTAGTAATATAGGGCCTTTTCTATACTACAAACCCGCTGGCTAACTTGAGACACTGTTACTGGTCAGGACAAATGTAAACATATTCAGTATATAGGACTGGGTGGTTGACTAGTACAGAGCAAGATCCCAGGCAATATTGCTTTTGTGTTCTGCAGAGTGCAAATATTTGGATTTGCAGATCTGCAAATGTTGCAGTGTACAAATATGCAGATGTGCAAATATTGCAATGAGTGGGACAATATATGGTGTGTGCGGTGGTTTTTAATCTATGAGAGACAGATTGTTTGTGTTAAGGAGTCTGACAGCCTGTTGGGACAAAACTATTAGGCAGTCTTGCAGTGTGGTAATGCTGTGGTATCTTCTTCTAGAAGATAGTAGAGTGAAAAGGTCATGTGATGGATATGATGCGTCTCCCACAATGCTGAGACCTATCCAGATGCAATGCTTGTTGTAGATGTCTGTGAGAGATGGGAGGGAGATCCCAATGATCTTCTCAGCCATTCTCAGTATACTCTGGAGAGTCTAGGGTTTCAAAGCAGAACAATTCCCAAACCAGACAGTGACACAGTTACTCAGGATGGTTTCTTTGTAGAAGGTGGTGAGGATGGAGGGTTGCAGGTGGGCTTTCTTTAGTTTTCTCATAAAGTAGAAATGCTATTGGGCTTTGTTAATTATGGAGCTGATGTTCAGGGACCAAGTGAGGTTCTCCAGCTGAACACCAAGGAATTTGGTACTCTTGACAATCTCCATTGGGGAGCCATCAATGTTCAATGGAGAGTGGTCATTTTGTGAATTACTAAAGTCCACAACTATCTCCTTGGTTTTGTCAAAATTGAGACATGTTATTTTACCTCCAATGTGTATGGAGACTCATCGTTTGCACTGATAAGACCCACCACAGTTGTGTAATTTGTGATCTTGATAATGTGATTGAAACTGCACATTGTTGCACAATCAGTGGTCAGCAGGGTGAACAGCAGTAGACTGAGCATACAGCCCCTGGGTGTCTCCAGTGCTCAGTGTGATGGTGCTGAAGGTGTTTGAACCAATCCAGGCATATTGCAGTCTTGAAGTCTGGAAGTTCATGGCCTACTTGCAGAGAGAGGTAGACAGTCCCAGCAAGCTCAGCTTTTTGATTAGGTACTGAGGTATAATGGTGTTGAATGCCGAGCTAAAGTCTATTAACATCATTCTAACATATGTGTCCTTCTTGTCTAGATGAGTAAGCACAATTGAATAGTGGTGGCTATGGCATCAAATCAAATCAAATCAAATGTATTTATAAAGCGCTTTTTACAACTGATGTCACAAAGCAGCTTTAGAGGGTTAGTTATAATAAACACAAACAGTGGCATCATCTGTGGAGCACCCGAGAGAATGTGCAAACTGCAGTGGATGCTGAGGGTAGCAGCAGGGATTTGATGTGTCTCATAAACCTATTGAAGTACTTCATGAACATGGGCATGAGTGCAATAGGACAGTAGTCATTGAGGCAGGAGACTGCCTACTTCTTTGGCATGATGGTGGTCGTCTTGAAGCATGTTGGGATGACGGAGCTGCTCAGAGACATGCTGAGATATCTGTGAAGACGTCTAACAGCTGGTCTGCACATTCTCTGGGCACTCTGCCAGGGATGTTGTTGGGTCCTGCAGCTTTCCCTGGGTTGACTCTGCATAGAGCTCTCCTCACATCCACTGTGGATAGATGAAGCACCTGGTCGTTGGGAGGAGGAGAGATTTTCCTCACCATCACATTGTTGCCACACTGCACCTCAAACCAAGTGAAGTTGTTCAGCACATCTGGGAGGGAGGCATCCCTGTCACAGGCAGGTGGAGGAGTAGTTGGTGATGGCCTGGATGCTCTGCCACATGTGCCTTATGTCTCCGCTGTTTAGGAAGTGGCTGTTGATGCATGTCCCAGTCAGTGTGCTCAAATCAGTTTTGGAGAGAGCAGTGATGGCTCCTGCTGACCAAATTTTGACTTGTTTCAGAACAGGTTTTGTGAGTCTGATGAGTGGCCTGTATGCTCGGATTAACATAGCAGTAAAGTGGTCTCGGTATCCAAGGTGGGGGCAGGGCTCTGCGCACACTGGAAGTTTGTTTACACAGCATCCACTGCATTTGCAACCCTTGTTGCAAAGTTTACATGCTGGTAGAATTGAGATTTGCCTGATTGAAATCCCAAATGCCAATGAAAAGTCCTCACATTGGTGCACAGGAGTACATATGTGCCCATCAGTAGCACAACACTAAGATTGCATGATAAATAAAATGGCCAACATCTTACAACAACACACTCCACCAGCAAAGAACAGAACCACATTATTTTGCAGACTCTGCCATTTTCATGTCAGTGTGGTAGCATGATAGCCATCAAGTTGAATGGCACTGTCTTGCATGTTAGCTCCAAACCATGTTTTAGTGAAAACTAAAACACAACAGTCTCTGTACTCATGCTGGGTGGCTCGCTGGAGTCGGATGTAGTCTGGTGTGTTCTCCAAGGAGCAGGTGTTAGCAAGGAAAGAGGAAGGAAGTGCCGGCCAGGTTAGCGTTTAGCCTAGCACGGACTCCAGCTCCTTTGCCCCAATGTCTTCTCCCCAGGTCTCCAACATCAGGAAATTCCTGGGACTGCCAGAGCAGCTACAGGTCTGCTAGTGAGTGCAGCAGTTTGTCTCCGAGATGAGACACTGTTTGATTTCTTAGTTCCAGAAGGAACTGGCAGATGTATACTCTAGTACAATGATCCATTATCTTTCCATGAAAAAATTCAGCTTCCATGAATACTCTAGGTTTTTACACAGACCACAAATATGCTCCATTTTTGACCTGGTGTGGTTGCTGTGGTCCAACTAGAAATGTATATCTGTTGTTGTGATGGAAGTTGCACTAACTTCTGAATCCAAGTGTACCTGTGCAGTCTGTTAAGCTATTTCCTGACAGCATACTGACACTGTCCAATGAGACCAAACTTATTTTATCACTTATATTATGTGATTAAGAAGTACTTTTTGTTTATTTATGCATGTATTTTGTCTGCATTTTGCCTTTTTTACATTTTTGGCAAACTTTTCCCTTCATGTCACGTGTGTAAATTCTTTTCCTTTCAATGTAGGTCTATTTATTCATGATTTACAAAAAGTTAACTTTAATTATGTTTCTACAGTGTAGGATAGACTGTTGTGAGTTACCAAAATATACTCTAAAAATACATTTCACAATCTGCAGCAATGTGTAAAATGCCCACTTCACCTCAGCTGTAAATAGATACTAGAAGTGCACAGAAGCTGCTGGCCCAGGCCGAGTGTACATTTAAGGTCTAAATAATTATAGAAATATTGTTGTTGTAAATAATTGCTTTGTACTGTCCTTGTATTCCTTGTAATCTAGGACAGAAATGAAACTTTAATTTAACTCAAATAACATCCTCAAACTCAACTGCTTGCTTCTTTATAATAACAGTGACAGTTGTAAACTCCCTTATAAATATTTAAACAGGATGATGTTGCCTGGTTGGAGATTTGGACACTAGCACTGGAATTCCACCGAGAGTTGTGAAAAAAACAACATAAGAAACAAACAAACAAAAAATACAATATTTGTTTTGTTGCGTACAGGCTCTACTTTTCGTGGAAAAATATGACTGGTTCATCACCATCAGTAGGAATCTACAGTAAAACTATACTAATGCACTGTAGAGCACTGTATCAAAACTTTACAGGGGGGCAAAAAGTTTACATCCAAAAATGCACTTCAACAAAAGCCTAAAAGTAATTTAAACATATTTTAAATTGAAAAGTAAATGTTTCACAAAGACAAAATGAACTATGTTGGTAATACACTGCTCAAAAAATAAAGGGAACACTTAAACAACACAATGTAACTCCAAGTCAACCACACTTCTGTGAAAACAACCTGTCCAGTTAGGAAGCAACAGGAGAGGCAATTAGCAAGACAACCCCTATACAGGAGTGGTTCTGCAGGTGGTGACCATAGACCTTTTCTCTGTTCTCATCCTTTCTGGCTGATGTTTTGGTCACTTTTGCATTTTGTCAGTTTTCTCACCATAGAGGTAGCATGAGGCGATGTCTACAACCCACAAAAGTTGCTCAGGCAGTGCAGCTCTTCCAGGATGGCATATCAATGCCAGCTGTGGCAAGAAGGTTTGCTGTGTCTGTCAGCACAGTGTCCAGAGCATGGAGCAGATACCAGGAGACATGGAGGGGGCCATAGGAGGGCAACAACCCAGCAGCAGGACCGCTACCTCCAGAGCCCTGCAAAATGACCTCCAGCAGGGAACTAATATCCATGTTTCTGCTCAAACTGTCAGAAACAGATTCCATGAGGGTGGTATGAGATTTTGAGTATGATTCCAAATCCAGACATCCAAGGGATAATAATTTTGATTTACAAACCGGATTCCAAAAAAGTTGGGATGCTATACAAAATGTGAATAAAAACTGAATGCAATGATGTGGAGATGGCAAATGTCAATATTTTATTCGTAATAGAACATAGATGACAGATCAAAAGTTTA
>BRDA01030548.1:0-12936 GCA_036984385.1 Crenuchus spilurus | reverse complement strand
ATGGTGGAATTGGTGATCCTCTTACCATCTTGGCTTCAGAGAGACACTGACACTCTGAGAAGCTCTTTTTATATCCAATCATGTTGTCAATTGACGTAATTAGTGTTAATTGGTCTTACAGCTGTTTGTTATATGCTCATTTTCCTTTTTCCAGCCACTTGTTGCTACTTGTCCCAACTTTTTTGGGATTTGTTGACACTGTGAAATTTAGAATCAACATATTTCACCTTTAAAATGTTACATTTACTCAGATTAAACTTTTGATCTGTCATCTATGTTCTATTACGAATAAAATATTGACATTTGCCATCTCCACATCATTGCATTCAGTTTTTATTCACAATTTGTTTAGTGTCCCAACATGGAATCCGGTTGTAATAGAAGGAGAGGTGATGAAAATGTTTTTGAATATTCAAATAGCCTGACAGCAAATCTCTTTAATTAGCACCTGTGTAATGTTATACATATTCATATTTAAGAACTAAGTGACATCTGACCTCTATTGAACACCAGAGGGCAGTGTAGAGCCTGTGTGTAAAAAACAGTGGTGGGGAATTGAGGACCGGTGTCCAGCACTGTTAGGAGCTTTCCCTGCTCTAACGCAATAACTGAACATGTTAATTAACTGCTGAAGTGAATCAGGTAAAACTGAAAACTCTGCAGGAATCCAGGTCTCTAGAACCAAAGTTCTCCACTGTAAATACTAAGGCTAAATTAAAACACGCTAAACTTTGAACTTTTCAACAGTGATGGTAACTAAATGTTCATTCTTGTTATTTGTGTGTTATATGCCGTTTCAATTCAACAGAACCCATTCCACACATATACTTTCAATGCTGAAAAGCAAGCTACCTCACTCTGCTAACTGTCTTGCTTACATGGTTACATTTCTCTTCCAGATTTGCTGGTAAGTCTTTGCTTGGGGGACAGTACAACCATTTTATCAGGAAATGCTTGAGTAGTGTTACTATTATTATTGTTTATTGCTTAAGCCTACATGTTAGCATTTCAACATTGAAACCAGCCACATTGAGTCTAAACTGTGGTTGTAGACTGCAGTCTTCTTTGCTTTGGATCTTCAGCATGGTCTAAACTAGGCCTGGGTGATAAACTGAAAATTTACCGATAATGAAATTTATGACAATAACCGACGTCATTTTGCCCATGTCGGTATTTTCGGTGTCTTAAAAAATTAAAAGAAAAGTTGTTTTGTCTTTTTTGTCAGCTACGTTAACTAAAATTCCCAAACCGACGAAGATTTTCATCGTCTCTTCCCCCGCGTTGGAATGCTGGAGCCATTAATCAGCCATTCTCTGCTGCTCTGCTTTGCTTGTCATGCAAATAAGTGTGTCTTCACACACTGTGTCTCACAGAGACTCTCAGTCAGTTTTATTGAGTGTAAGTCCTCTTTCCACAAAGCATTGAAGGAAAATTATATATATAAACGAATACCAAAACAAAACTCTCCCTACGATATGCACCCTACACCCTACAGACTCTCATTTACATCACATTATCACTCTAATGCTGGTGTTTAAGACGCTGCTCTCCGTGCTGTCTGTAGGGCAGCCTGTAGTCACGCGACTACGGTGCAGGTCCTACGGAGAATGATCTGACTGCAGAGCCACAGATTTACGCCAGCAATTTCACGCCAGCAGTTTTACGTCAGTGGCAGCGCATACACGGTAAACACATGTAAACTGCAAATGTTAGAGGAGGTTTGCAACAGTTATATGTGTTGCAATGCATATTTCCATACAAGAAGGAAGACCGTTGCCAATATATGAGCGATGTGACACATGCTGTGACAAATATCATTGCCCGTTTTGCTCCATAGATTATTATAAGCCAACATCAGCCAGTAAACTTAGGAGTCATCTCAAACTACATTTTAACTGAGCAGTCCAACATGAAGGTAAGTCATTTAACACAACAATAACAGTCTTTTGACACAACAGTACAACATAGGTTGTACAATAAGTCGCAGAATATCTAACATATAATAGTTATCTACAATGCTGAACATGTCATAGCTGTATATAATTATATAAATATCAGACTAATAATATAAATGTCAGACTAATTATATAAATATCAGACTTTGTAAACTGCACGTATGATTAAGCCTCAAATTACAACTTTTAAAACAGTTTACTCAAGGTTTATATACCTTGTTGTCATATGAGGCTTAATCATATTTATATAATTATATACATTGTTAGATATTGTACAATTTATGTTGAACTGTTGTGTCAAAAGCCGGTTAATGTCATTATTAAGCCTTTCAGAGACCAATAATTATTTTTATGGCCCCACACTTTATAGAATTTATTTTCTCATGTTTCAGGATGCACTATTCTCCATTACCACTCCATATACTGTCAGTCAATGGTGCTGCGTAAAGAAGATGTTGAAAACCATTTGATTGTGTGTAAGACTAAACAGTCAACCACAACACCTCTGTCAAAGCCATGTTCTACAAGTCCCAAGCTGTGCCCACCTAGTGCTGAGCCATGCACACCCAGTACCAAGCTGTGCCCACCCAGTGCAGAGCTGTGTCCACTCAGGGCAGAAGAAGACCTGGGAATTTATGCACTCAAAAGAAGAATTGATGTGATATCTGTTGTCTGGGAAAAATGTCCTATATGCAAAGTTCTTATAAACAGATGCAACATCAGAAAGCATATTGACCATAAACATACAAACCAGGAGCTTTTTGATGTAAATTCTAAATACCACATCAGGAGTGAGTGTATTGATGAGGTTAATGGTCTTTTCTGTCCAGGACATTTTCTTCATTTATTTATGCTTTAAAGTGAATTAAAGTGGTAATAAAAAGGGAACTGTACCATCAATATAACTGGCTGTGAAGTATTTGTTGGCCTAACACATTCTTTATTTTTGGGGTATGTGTGTATTAGTATTATCGGCCATTTATCGTTATCGAGGTGAACTGCTCAATATATCGCAATATTGATTTTAGGCCATATCGTCCCAGCCCTAGTCTGAACTTGAGTTTACAGCCTCTGCAGCAGGCCAGAGCTCAGAGAACTGCTAAAAAAGAGTGCTAGTTGGGCTGCAGCCATAACTGACTCAGTACCCTTACCTCCATTTTCCCTTTGCAGTAAGTATTGTGAGGCTTACCAAATGTTTCCATGGTCTGAGTTTCTTCACTGAGTCAATAGCAAGTCTATTTAAAGGCAGAATTGTGGCCTGGTTATAGAATTCCCTAATTGAGAGGGTGGCATTTTAAGCTGTGGTGAAGCTTTGAGAAGAACAAATTGAGAAGTGAAGATAATTCACATGATGGTCTGAAGCCAAACAGCAGGTTCTGACTAAGACATTTTAGTGCTGTTTATTTTTAGTTGTTTGTTTGATCTACCCCCAGGAGCATCTTTGACTTGACGGTGGATTAACGGTGGAAAGTCTTTGCCATGCATACTGACACACCCAAGTCAAACACCCTCACCCCCCACAATGCAGACACTTGACAGTTTTCCCTAAACGTTCTAAGAAGATTAAAAACTGCTCAGTGCTGCTGCTCATTTATCAAAGGGTTGGCACGTGCTACAGCTCACAGCAGAAGATGGGCAAACAGTGTGTCTCTGTGGTTCTAAACCTGTGGTTCTCTTTTTTTAAAAAGGCCACAACATACTTTT
Source organism: Crenuchus spilurus (assembly GCA_036984385.1). Classification (NCBI taxonomy): domain Eukaryota; kingdom Metazoa; phylum Chordata; class Actinopteri; order Characiformes; family Crenuchidae; genus Crenuchus; species Crenuchus spilurus. Next base: position 9,277 of record BRDA01030548.1, on the reverse strand, counting down.
TTTGTGACTTATGAATCATTCTTACATATTTGATGAGCATATCCACAGTACTGGGAATTAATTTGTATAGTTTCCATGTAACTTACACAATTTATTATAAATTGTATTTCATTTAGGACCGTCAGGAATGAGGTTTATGCCCAAAGTAGACTTGTGTCATACAGACGTTTGTGCCATAATGACAAAACTGTAATGTTTTTTAATAAACCAGCACGTTTATGCACAATGGAAACCATGTAACTAACAGAATCTAAAACACTGACATGATTCTTGGCAAATTTTGAAAAAAAAAAAAAAGGTAAAACAATAGGAGAGATCTGATTTCAGAGTGTCTAAGTTAGTTAACTTGGACATGTTCACACATTTTGTGACAAGTTTAATTTTGAAGTTCCATGTCCCAGAACTGTTTCCCAGTACTGTGGATGTGCTCAGATGTAGTTAATCCACAAAGACATGTTTGGAGTCCAGATTTTGCTGCTTTAGTTATCAAATTTATGTAGCACCCCACTCCCCCTTTAAATTATTATTTAAAGGCACAAACAATTTCAGTGAGTGGGGCCCTAGGTTCGATAATTATTCTTTTGAGGTTTAGAATATCAATGTGTCAATAACAGACAACACAATACAACTCAACCAGCTGAACTACAGCAAAAACACAAGCAAAAGCAATTATATAACAAAATAATTCCGTATTTATTGACTTATGTAGCAAAAGAATAGTTAGCTCTTAAAGCTATAAACAAACTCTTGTGGTAATAACCACCAACACAAATATTGGTTACTCTGTTATTTTTTTCTGTCCCTCTGACAGAGAAATTTGTGAATAATGTCCAATAAACACAAAAATAAAATATAAAAACCCAACCCGTTGCAGGCCTGTATCGTTGCTTGGGAGCGTTGTGACCAATAAACACAAAAACACTGGCCGCTTCGCTCCAAAGAGCTAACAGAAAGAAAATAAAAGTATCGCGACAGTACCTTTCTCTAACAGCGATGTAATGGTCGGAAACTCTTCCTTTACCACTCTCACACAGCTCTCCTTAACTGCTCTCCAACTGGTGTCGACCGTTCTCTGGTTGCTGCTTTGCTTTTCAATTCAGTCACGCCGACTGAACTGCGACACAGCTCCACACAGAAAGTCTCTGTCCAGTGAAGTATGGTGCGCTCTCACTTCTAACGAGAGTGCACAGCTCGAAGCTTTAGCGCGCTTAGCTGTGCTAGCTAAACATGCTAACATATACCAGCAGTGACACTGCTGAGCAAACTAGCCGTTTTGCTGACGACTACACTAGACTCAGACACGTGCCAACAACCTGCTCTGCTAACTGCCAAGCAGATACTCGAGGTAGACTCACTCTCGGAACTTCTTCAAAAGCCTTGAAGCAAAAGTCCACTTTTTTCTCCCAAGTTTTTTCTCCTGCTCCCCTTCTCCCTCCGTCTCTCACTCTCTCCCCCTCTCCTACTCTCCGCCCCCTCTCTCCCCGACCAATACCAAAGGCTTACATCTGAGAAAGTACATAAACACCCAATCAGAATGAAACACAAGAATGACAAACATATTTTTGCATCCACAACTTATAAGTCCAGAAAATAAGTTATAACATGAACTTTAAACACAATTTTCTTTCACTTAGAAATGAATTACTTTTCATTATATTTTAGTCTCTTTTACCGTTTTTGTTTATACATTTTTCCAAGGGCTACATTTAGTTCAATAGATTATTTGGCCAAAACATTTCTCAGCACTTATTTTGTGCTCCAATCATTTTAAACAGTGCTTTACTAACATATATGATTATAATTCTTCTGTCATATGGCTTACATTCAAATAAACAACAGAACTCAGTCTTAAAGTGGATCTACATCAAATTCTTTGAGGTTTTGTTTGTTAATTAGGTACATTTCCATGTGTATCTTTTAACATGTTTTTTACTGTACTGATCATTTCAGATAAGATCCCACAGTGAGGAAATTCAAGTTGTCACAGCACAGTGAAGCACTCAGCAGTAGAAACAGGCATTAGAGACTCTTAACAATATAGAAATGATAATAAACCTTATCAAAAACAAAACTGAAGAATATTTACAACTAAATGTTTATGACTGTTGTACATTGGATATTACACATTGGTGGATTTAAGTATTGCACATACAGCCGTATAAATAAAGTAAGTATCACAGTACTGTAATGAATGAATATTGCATGTTTTTAAAGTTATAAGTTAGGATATGAGTGAGGTTATAAGTGGTCTACTGGGAGCATTTTTGGAATGATGAGTATAACCTACATTGCTGTGATACAGTTAACAGCACGATCACATTGGGTTCTTCAGCCCAAAGCAGTTGGTATACACAGTAACAGTTTGGCATGTCATTGGGAGTTTGAATTCTGGTGATGCCTGTGATCTTTAAATTCTGATGCATTATTGGTGTTTTCACAGATGCTGATTAAACTGTGTGTCGTCAACTGGTATATTGGTCAGGCTCTACTACCAATAGCACTACCGGTACTAGTTTTCCCTACTTCTTAAATCTGTGTGAAAGCCTGATCTCTTTCTTGGCACCAACTGAGGCTCCGAGTTCCCGTTGGTTCCACAGGGAGGCCCACAAGCTCTGTATTCTGCCCTTTGCCAAGGCGCAGAAGAACATCTGGCTGGCTGGCCTGGACTCCTATGCACACAAGCTGCTGATGCCTGCATTTAGCCAGGCTCTATATCATCTCCCAGAAACCCTGCACATGTCCTGTCCCTCTAACGGCACTGAGCAGTGGCTGGTTTTTACAAGGCAGTCTTTAAGAAACCCAGTAAGGCAACAATAAAGCCTAAAATACAGCTCTCCCAGCAAGGGCAACCAGCCATAGAAAAAACACAGAGGAATTTGTTTCTCTCCCACTCTTTTTGCAGCATATCTGACGTGGCTGTATCTTTGGCCAGAGCACTGATCCATGTGTGACAGCTGTGACCATCTGTGTAGTCTGGACCCATTTATTAGTGTGAAAATAAATCCTATCACTATAATGTAGTGTCCCAATACCATTTTTTTCTTTTCCAGTACTTTAAAATCTGCAGTAGCTGCTGATGGCAGCCTTGATATTTTTCTCTGTGTTAAATTGAAGAAAACCATTTAAAAGAGTTACAGAGATTTTACAAAAATTACAAATACTTGAATTGTTCATTCAGGGTGTAAAATATACAATTTTATACAGAAATATACTAAATCAGAGGTGGTAATAGAAACCAGACGTCTGAAGGGTTTGATGCTTCTAAAAGCTGTCACAAAATGTTATTGCATAAAATGGTTACTGATAGGCCTGAGAAAATGTGGTAGCTAATAAAATGTATAAACATACCAAAGTTTTGGCCTTTTCAAATAAATTTAGGGCTGGGCATTATAAAGCAAAACATCACCCATCTATCAACGTAATAGTTTCCTATTGACTCAGACACATAGAGCTTCACTGTTTACACTGGATAATAAACCAAAAACAATAAATCTTTGAATTGAGGGAAATATTGAGGGGAAAAAAATTGAGGAATTCCATTTTCATACAACCCCTTTAGCTGTTCACACTGAGGACAAATCCAGTTTGTTTCTTGGATGGTCTCTGAACTTACTCACATTAGCTTGCAAATCCACATTTGGTTCACATAGTACTGACACACTTGTGCACATATTGACAGTAAGACAAGCAAACATATCAATGAAGCTATATTTCACATCAATGTTTCAAATATTAGCATGAACTGAACATAGCATTAGTCAGCTCAGTCAATCAGCAGACCGCTAACAGGCTTTATGCTGTACCAGAAATTTGCAGACTTTCAGAATGTTTAATAAGCTTAATTATGGGAATGTGACATGTTTTTGGCACTTATTTTGACTTTATGAACCTCTGTGAATGCTACGCAAATTGAGCTACGGATGCAATGCCACAGATCACACTGCAGTGTGGTTTTTTTCCCAAATCAGACAGCAAAAATCTACCTGTTTAAACATGGCTGTAACTTATAAAATATAAAAGAAAATGTTTATATTATATAAAATTTTCTTATAAAAGCAAATATCACTAAATGTGTATCTGATACAATGAATATGTAAAGGGGACCTATTATCATCATTGTCATCAAAACTGCACAGTCCATCTCAGGAGCTGCCTTCACATCACTACAGGACCTTTATCACTCCAGAGTAATCAGGAGGTCCCACAACATCATCAAAGATAGCACACACCCCCAGCACTCACTCTTCACACTCCTACCTTCAGGTAGACACTACAGGAGTGTGAAGTCCAAGACTACAGGATTGACCAACAGTTTCTATCCACAGGCCATCAGGCTTGTTAACACGTCACTCACCACCTCACCTCACCCCCCACTCCATCTCATTTACATGTCTGAAATCTGCACAGAACTATTACTGTTTACATGTTTCTACTCTGCTACACATACTTGCACATATGCACATACGCTTTAAATATATTTGTATATTTATATATCCATCCATCCATCCATTATCAACCGCTTATCCGGGGCCGGGTCGCGGAGGTAGCAGTCTGAGCAGGGAAACCCAAACCTCCCTCTCCCCAGACACCTCAGCCAGCTCCTCGGGTGGAACACCGAGACGTTCCCAGGCCAGTCCAGAGACATAGTCTCTCCAACGTGTCCTGGGTCTTCCCCGGGGCCTCCTCCCGGGGGGACATGCCTGGAACACCTCCCTAGGGAGGCGTCCAGGGTGCATCCGAAACATATGCCCGAGCCACCTCAGCTGGCTCCTCTCGATTTATATTTATATATATTTCTATATTTTTATATTCTTAGTGTCTCTATATAGTATATTCTATGTACTGTACTTTGACTGGAGGAACACCAAAGTAAGAATTTCTTTGTGCAGTGTAACTACCTGTTTCTGCTGTGCACATGACAATAAAATTCTCTTAATCTTATACCTCTTCTCCAGGCAGCCATGATCTGCTGGTTAGGGATCTGGTTTTGTGACTGGAAGGTCACCAGTTTGAACTCCAGTCTCTTTAGGTTATAACACCTGGCATACCTGACACCTGACAAGGCACCTAACCCCCAACTGCTCCCAGGGTGCTATTAATAGGGCTGCCCACCATTTCAGGCACATGTTCTCACAGCCTAGTGTGTTCATAGTCCTGAGTTGTACTGATCCAGTTTCAAAGCACACTCAGTCACAAAGTTATCACACATGTACTGGTTCTGTTCTGTACAAAAGATCCGGTAATCAAAAATCAAAATCGCATACCTGAGTTCATAAGTTGCAGGTGGAGCTGCTCAGATGAGGTGGAGGTGATTTTGTCTTATTGCCCAGGAGGATCACTTGTTAAATTTACTGTTTCCAGACCTTGACTGCCCACAAAACACTGAGTTATGAGTTGGTAGACACTCCAGATACCTAAATACAGTATATGTATGAACATTTTTTATTTCATCTTCCCTTTAAAATAATGCATTTCACTTTGTTTGGTATGGTTGTTTTGTGGAGAACAGCCTTAGTTGTGTCTAGCAAATTATAAAATTATTAAGTATAAACAGTAGCTGTAATACAAGCCATGCTGTGTCAGACACACAATCACACACCTATCCCATGTTTCTGATCTGGTACTTTTGCTGCTGGTTGGATCACTGCACTCATGTGGTTGTGTTTAGGCCATAATGGGCCTTCAGCGCTGTCTCCACATGGGGGCTCTACTGATTATCACATTTTCCTCCCCTGTGATTAGTCTTTGACCTTACATGCCCCTTTACTTCATTTATCTAAGCATCTTTAGCCTATTATAGTTTTTAAGTCTTAAGTAGCAGTTTTTGTCTGCAGTAACAAAGATGTGGTCTATTCCATGTTAATGATTTCACACTTATAGGGCTTTAAAAAAGCTGAATTTCTTTAGAAATTGCAGAATAATCACTAAGATACAGTACCAATCAGAAGTTTGGACACACCTTCTAAACATTCAGTGTTTTTTATGATTTAAAAATATTCTGTATTGTAGATTAATACTAAAGTCATCCAAACTATGAATAAACACACCTGTAATTATTTAGTAAACAAACAAGTAAACAAACCAGAATATGTTTATATTTGACATTCTTCACAGTAGCACCTCTTGCTTAGATGCAGCTTTCTTGGCATTTTCTCAGTCAGCTTTATGAGGTAGTCACCTGGAATGGCTTTCAGTTAAGAGCTGTGTCTTGTTAAGACTTCATGACTTGCATTTCTTGCCTCTTAATGTGTTTGTGACATCAGTTGTGTGTCTACTTTGAAGTAAAATCTAAAACATGTTTTGGTTTGTTTAACACTTTTAAGTTTACTACATGATTCATTATGTGTTCACTCAGAGTCTGGATGACTTCAGTATTAACTTACAATGTAGGAATAAAATAAATAAAAACAGATGATGTGTTCAAATTTTTTAACATTTGTTTGTGTTTAAAAAAATAATTTGTTTGAATGAATGAAAAGTTATATTTTTGTGAAAAAGAATAAAAATGACTTATATTTTTTCAATGTCCTGTCATTTGTTGACTTTGAAATAAATGGAAAAAAGCCAAAAGTACCATCAGAAAGAATGTTAATCATTTTATTGCGTAGTTAAGTTTGTAATTACATCATTGCATTTGAATAGTGTAGCTATTCTGAGACATAATTTTTACACTTGATTTCAGTTTTTGCAAAATGAGGTTCTTGAGACAACAAAGTGAGGCAGGCAGGGCCTCTGTGTGTAAATAAAGGATTGTGCCTTTAAGCCATAAATAGTCTGTGCTGGTGTTCACATACTTTTTGAGTTATGATCGATAGGCTGCTTTCCTACTTCTGTAGCCATTTTTCTCTTTTTGGCCTTACACAAGCACAAAGCTCCTGCTGCATGGGAAACTGCCTGCACTATGTGATTGTAAACGAGCTTTCTCTCGGCTGCCACGGCTGCTGACAGGCCACTCAGTGGATGTGAGTCTGCCTGACAGAATCTAGGCCACAGGCCTGTCTCTGGACCTCTCTGGAATGAATTGTGACTGTTTGAGACAAAAGAGCCTGAGTGGGTCTTCTAACAGCATGTTTGTGCTTCACATTGCAAGCTTGTTGGCTTCACTGAAAGTCTTCAAGAATCATTGTTGCTGTCATTGTACATCCCACAAAATTAGGGGAAAAAGTCAACACACATGAACACTTAATAAAGTTTTTGTCTCTCCTGTAAGCTTATCAATCAGGTAAATAAAATCTACTTGAAATAAAATTTATTTTTTTTACATTGAAGCTTCATGTCCTTGGTCATATCATAAGAAGTGCCGTTTGCAAGCTTACATGGCTTCTGACAAACCACAAACGGCACTTCTTATGTCTTTCTTTCAACAATAGTTTTCTTCTTGCCACTCTTCCATAAAGGCCAGATTTGTGGAGTGCAGACTTATAGTTGTCCTGTGTACAGATTCTCCCACCTGAGCTGTGGATTTCTGCAGCTCCTCCAGAGTGACCATCGGCCTCTTGGCTGCGTCTCTGACCAGTGCTCTCCTTGCTCAATCTGTCAGTTTAGATGGTCGGCCATGTCTTGGTAGGTTTGCAGTTCAATTCACTAGTGTTCTCTAACAAACCACTGAGGCCTTCACAGAACAGGTGTATTTATACTGAGACTAAATTACACACAGCTGGACTCTGTTAACTAATTAAGTGACTTCTGAAGGTAATTCATTGCACTAGATTTTGTTTAGGGGTATCAGAGTACAAGGAGCTGAATACTTTTGCACGTCATGCTTTTAAGATTTTTATTTGATTAAAATTTTGAAAATCATGTATCACATTCATTCCACTTCACGATTATGTGGTACTTTGTGTTGGTCTGTCATTTAAAATCTCAATGAAATACATTTAAGTTTGTGGTTGTAAGGTGACAAAATTTTCAGGAGTCCGCGTTCACCACCAGGTCTTGAAAGCCAGCTTCTTTGCCTTTATTGCTGCTTGAGCCTCCTCGTTCCACCACCACACTTGCTTGTTGTAGTACCGTCTTCCCGGCTTTGTCAAGCCAATGGTGCCTTCCACCACTTTTTGGACACATTTGACCATCTCGACCCACATGCCTTCCATAGGCTGGTCGTGGTCCACTGTTATCAACTTGAATGCTGCCAACAACCACTCCTTGTGCTCCTTCCATTTCCACCACTTGATGCATGCATTTTGGTCTACTCCAGCATTTGGGCAGTTTTGGTTTAGCAATCTTGGTGTCCATGACAAGGAGAAGGTGCTGTGGGGCCACAGATTCATACGGTATGACTTTGGTGTCGGTCACCAGCTTCAGGTCCCGTCGCCGGACCATCCAGTAGTTGATCTGAGTTGCATGGCCGCAGCTGGTGTAGGTGTCCAGATGTGAGGGCCGCTTCTTGAAAAATGTGTTGGTGACGGTCAGGTTATGTGTCTCCGCACAGTCCAGGATGCGTTGGCCTTCATTGTTCCAATCGGCAAGGCCCCGTCCACCGTGGCATTGCGGGTAGCTGTCCCTGTCCGCTCCCACGTGGCCATTGAGGTCGCCTCCCACTAGGATGTGTTCTCCAGGGGCGGTTGCTCGTATGACCTCATCAAGCTTCTCCCAGAAGTTGTCTTTTTCATTGTCACTACAGCCAGTCTGCAGCGCGTAGCAGCCGGCTACGTTGATTGCAGCCATTCCCAAGTCGATCCTGATGGCCATCAGCCAGTCAGATGTTCTCTTGAACATGTACAAGCACTGGAGGAGGGGCTGGTGGATGGCTATAGCCACTCCGTTTCTGGTGGCCTTCTCTCCGCAGTAGAACAGCTTGTATCCCTCTCTGATCTGTACCACCTTGCTTCCAGTCCACTTGCATTCTTGCACACAGGCCACGTCAAACTTCCTATTCTTCAAGGCCTGTGCCAGTTTTTGAATGCGCCCGGTTAGTGTTCCGATGTTGATTGTTCCAAATCGTAGATGGACTAACTTCTTTGACCTGTCTCATCCATGGACGGGTAGCCCTTGTCAAATTTTTGCATTGTTCGGGCAAGGACGCTGCGCGTCGCCTCCGGATACGCCCTAGCATGCCAATTTAAATGTTAAAAAGACATATCCACAAAGATGCGACGTGAAATACTTAGTCCCGAAGGCCTTCTTTCCAGCCAGCACCGCATTAGAGGTGGTGATTGGATTTTGGCCAGCCAGTGGCGGATGTGGCGGATGCTCTAAGACTGCAAGGGAAGCTCAGCTTCCCCTAAAATGTTAAAAAATAAGTGATCAATAATATACTGTTGTGTGTACATGTCAT
>BRDA01030545.1:7500-10353 GCA_036984385.1 Crenuchus spilurus | reverse complement strand
CTAAAGTAAAGGGTTCACAAACTTTTAAACACCACTGTGTATAATGACTCACATGACTGAGTACCCTGTATGATGTACTTACTCACATGACTGACGGTTCTACATATTGTTATTAGTCACGTTACTGACAGCTCTACATAATGTTATTAATCTGATATCCGACTACTTTGTATGATGTGAGTAGTCACAGGTTTAATTACTCTGCATAATGCAATTGATTGTGTTTAAGTATTTGAATTGTTTGACAACACAACTATTAAATGATCTTTTCTGGACACAAAACACTGATATTTATCCCGTGGAGGCTGCAGCAGTCTGAGCAGTAAACACCACTTAATTTTCAATGTCCAAAATATTTAGTCATGGGTTTGTTGGAATGACAGGAATGATGTTTTCCTGGTCTTGATCCTCTGACTGACGACTGATGTTTTAACAACAGAAATGTCCGATTTTATCTAAGAGACTAAGCCAAGAAGTCGAAAGTGTCAGTCTTGTTGTCCAGCTTAAGATGTCTCCAAATGAGCATTTAGATCAGCCACAACATTAAAACCACTCTCAGAGAAAGGAGTATACTTAAAGTTCATTTTATTGAGTGTGCTTCGATATAAGTATAGCAAATATACTACCATGTACTTTAAGTGCACTAGAAAGTATACAAACTCCGGATTAAGTTGGAACATTTCAAGTTTATAAAAGTACACTTTAAAGTATACTATCAATGTACTTGGTATATTCCTCTCATATGCTTAAAGTATACCACAAGTACACTCATTGATATATTGCCATTGTACTAGTTTTATACTTTGAGTCCCTATTTTTATTTATTTTTTTGTTTAAATGTTGGTTATTTCACTAGTTTACTTGTTATGCTTTAAGTTTGCTTGGCATATTACTTGTAGCTTACTATTTATACTCTAAAGCAGGGGAAGGCAACTCCAGTCCTGGAGTGCCGGTGTCCAGCACAGTTTGGTGATATCACTGCTCTGACACTACAATTAAATATGCTAATTGCCCGCTGAGTTGAATCAGGTGTGTTTGATCAGGTAGATCATCAAATTGTGCAGGAAACTGGCACTCCAGGACTTTATATTAAGCATTATATTATTAATACATCAATTAAATTAAGCATGAGTCAGTGACTTGACTTTATTATGCACTTGGAGCAAGATATAGTAAGTATTAGTACTTTGTGGCAGAAAGACGTAAAAAGTATACTAAAATATAAGTTTTAGTATTAACCCTTTCAGACCCTGCGTCCATTGCAATGGACATCACATGTTTTCTTCCTTTTTTTATATTTTGTTGCACAAAAGACCAATTGAGATCTGTTGTTCATCAGAACAGACATTTACCAACCAACCAAATCACAGCTTAGCCCCGCCCACTGCTTTATAAACAAAAAAAAGCACACTGAAGTTAGCAATGGCAGCACTCCAGCCAAGGAGGAAGAGTAAGGGTTCATTTTAACTCACTTTTATCTATTTTAGAATACTTTTTTTTCTTCATGTTATGAGTTAATTTTACTCTTAAGGGATGGTTTGTGAAATAAAAAGTTCAATATCAGTTGTAAAATCAGAAAGTTAAACACAGGATTTTTTTTATCTTGTTGTCCATTGCAGTGGACAGTGGGTCTTAATGGCATGTTTTTTTTAGTGCTGCTGTTAAAGCTTTACTATGCAATTGCAGTGTATACAGACAAATAATCTGTTAAATACAGTGTAAAATAAGATTAAAAATATTTATTCTACAAAGTACACAGCACTTGAAGTGCTTCATTTAATTGGCACTGGAAACATATCAGAAATTGAAAACTTTATTAGTGATGATGATGGTGATGATGAAGATGCAGAGAGTGCAAGACTCTCAAGAGAAGGTGAGCGTAGCTGTCTGTTAAATATTGTTACTCCAATACTCCCATTGCTGTCCATAAAAATATGAACCTATAGCTATTTTTGCAAATATTTGTAGTATATATGAAATACAACCATAATTTTGTTTCATGTTATATACTATTTTTCATAATGAGAGATGTTCTCAAAACCTGGATAGCAGTTTTAGTTCATGCCTAGCAGTTTCAGTTTATGGACCAGGTTTATGATCAAAAAGGAAATAGATTATATAGCATTGCTTTACAACTGTTAAGACCTACCGTCCACTACAGTGGACATTTTAAAAAATGACATTAAAAGTATTATATTTGTCTTGTTTTGGAGTTCATTACAGACAGAAAATTGCATTTGTTTATTTTTTTCCATTACTGGAACATAATTCGGGCCTGAAAGGGTTAAAGTATAAGTGTAAGTCAGTATTAATGTACTTATTCTTAGACTTTTGTTTATACTTTTTAGTATAAGCCAAGTATACTTCACTATACTATTCTTAAGTATATAAAATATAGTTTATAAAAAGTCACCTTCAAGTATACTTCCTCAGTTTTAGTAAAAAATAAGTATACTCATAGTACTCTTAAATAAACTTCTTTTTGCTAACATTGTTTATTGAGCATTTCAAGGTCTGTGAGATGTTCCCAGTCAGTTGAGGTCAGTACTGACTGGGGGTGGCCTCAGATCTCAATCTGATCATCTGTGGGATGTGCTGAAGGTCTGATCTGTGGTGAGTCCAACTACTTACAGTCTTACAGGCCTATACACAGTCATGTCAGAATATTTTAACCACCTATCTAATAGTTGGTATCAGGCTCAGAGTGTTACATCGATGTTATGCTGTTGGGAGACACTCAATACATGAGAAGTTCATTCTCAGTACACCTTCACTACAGTGGCTCTAGAACATCCCACGAAGTTGGTAGTTTCTTACATGCTGCCAAACTGTGTGAAGGAGGAGATTTCCTGT
>BRDA01030545.1:0-5000 GCA_036984385.1 Crenuchus spilurus | reverse complement strand
TTTATTATGACAACATTTATGAGCTGATCATGAATCTACACTTTTACTGAACCCAAAAACACAAAACACATCAAAATGACTATAGAACACAAATCTGCTCATGATAACGATGTCAAATGTGAACAATGGTTGTAAATGATGTATGATGGAACAAATGAAGCTCATATACAACTATTTACAATAAAAAACATCTGTGAGCTTCTGCATTGTTTGGCTTCCTCACCGGCCATGTCGGCCCTCCTAACTCACTACTTTTACAGACATGTTAATATGATTTTTCTATCAAATTTAAATGATATCTCTGCTTTTACTTGGTCTCTCAACATAAATGTAACACTAGTGTAGAGTTTAGAGACACAACTTTGGACAGAAGTTAACTGTGATTTTGTTGATTTTTATTTTTTAATTTTTTTTTGCGCATTAAATATCTTCTTACACTTATTCTGTTAGCAACATTTTCAATCAGTTAAATCTGTTTTAATCCATCAGGGATTAAGTTGTGTGTATATATATATATATATATATATATATTAGTTCTAATATTAATAGCTTTTCATATTCATTTATATAATGTATAAAGTCATATTGTGTCGTAAACCACATCTATTAATCTAGACCTTCATGATGAGCTTTGAGTGGCTTCCAAGAAGCGTCCATGATGTATTTTAGAAACCGTTGGGCTATTTAGGTAACTGTTGAGCTGTAGTGCAGCTTGGCAGCCCCAGATCTAAACTGAAAAGAAAATGTTCACTCTAAACATTTCATGGCTATAATGTATCTGTATCTGAGGTAAGGGACATCAGCTTTGTCCTGCTGAGGGTTTTGGAGGTGAACATAGTCTGTGGTAAGTCTGTACAGCTGACATATGAAACCAGGAAATGAGACAAACATTCAGACTTTATTCATCTATGTACACAGACAGCATCAATGCTGCTGGAGAACTCATACAGGTAAGAGCTATGACATACACACATATGTAAAGATAAAATATCACTGATGTTAAAATGAAGGTAAAAATAAAAGGTGTCGCTCACTAAAATGTTGCCAAGCAAGTTCATCTGATACCATCAGTTCAGTCTGCTGTCAAGGGAGGCAGACTGTAGTTCAATTCAAAGGTTATACTTTACAATGCTCAATAATATTTTAAGCATTAAGCATTTAAGTTTTGGGAACCGTCTGTTTGTCATCTTTAGTGTCTATTTTAGTCCTGTTAGTTGATCTCATACTGTCTAATAAGGGAATTATGACTTTAGTTGAATGTGAGTCGTATCATCAATAAAGGCATGATTAGAGCTTATATCTAACATGATGTTGAGTCATGTTATCATGAATTGAGGTGACATTTAATAATGATTAATACTATCTAAATCACGGTTAATAATGGCCTTATTGTAACATGACTGGAACAGTGTTTTAAGTCTGGATTATCTGCCTCAAATGTTTAATTTCACCACTTCACAAAGAAGTGCATGAAATTTAAAGTGAAAATAAGTCGGAATGCAATTAATTTAGTTCAATTTATTATGTTGGTCATTTATTGTGCAGAATGAGGGTTTTGCTCACTCTTGCCGCCCTTGTGGTCGTGGCTGGTGCAGTCAGCGTCTCTCTGGAGGATCTGGAGTTCACGGTCTGGAAATCAGAGTTTGGTGAGTCACTGCAGAGGTCACTACCATGGCCTGATTGTTAATGATCTGGTCTTCTGACCAGAAAGTCACAGGTTTGATCCCCGGGAAGGTAATGACTGAAGTGCCCTTGAGCAAAGCACCTAACCCCCAACTGTAAGTCGATCCGGATAAGAGTGTCTGCTAAATGCCTCAAATGTAAATGTCTAATGAGATGTAGCGACTGCAGGAGAACACTTCTGTGAAAGTATGCATACTTGTTATCCCACCATGACATTACAACCAACCAACTAATAAGGCTTGAGTGATCAAAACAGTTTTGCCTTGGGACCACGGGCGGAGTGGGACAACTTTTCAGCCCGGGAGTTTAATAGCCAAGACCACCCCATTTTTTGCCATATGAAAAATTAGGCAAAAATTTTGCATATAATATATATTTTTTTATTGTAGTATGGTAAACAATAAGTATATTATATTTAAAAGAAAAACACTTCAAAAAACACAAACCTTTCACTGTATGATTAAATGAATAAAGGCTCAAATTAACATTTTAACATTTGAAAAACAAAAGCTATAATAAAAAGAAAAAAGGTTAAGCAGTAAAGTTCTTATATAGTTGGCAGTAGCACTTTCAAATGGGAGTAGAGGCTTTTAACAGCAAAAACAGCAACGCATCTTACATTTCGGCTAGAGTGCCTTCATCATACATAGAATAATATAAATAGTGTAAATAGTAAATAACAAATTTAGTAAACTTAAAATAGAAATCTCCACATCTGTAGGAGTTTAATAGCTTCTAATTGACTGAACACACCTGTTCCAGGTAATAAGCAGTGGGTAGTGAAGGGAGAGTTGGAAAACAAGCAGTACAGTAGCTCTCAAAGACCAGGATTGGCCACCCCTGATTTACAGCATAAGTGCCTAAGAAGTGCACTAGTTTTATTGCAACCATATTTATTACTTTGTCACAGTCAATGGACATAAGAAGTTCCTTTTCTGTGGACATGAGCATAAATACCTCCAAATGCTCCTGGTTAAGTGTGCTCCATAACCTATTCTTAATGAACTTGAGAGTAAAAAAGCTTCTCTCACAAGCAAAGGGTTTGTGGATGGACAAAAAAATCTAAATGTTCAGTCTCATCTATAGTATACACTAGCCTCTTCTTGTTCCTGTGCCTCCTCTACCTGTGTTGCTGCTTCTTTTCCCTGTGCCTGTGGTAAATCCTGGGCTACTGTGATCTCACTGGGCACTGTCTCTCTTTCCCTTCTAGTATCAGCATCTGGTTCACCTATGAAATAATATTCTGATGGACATACTAATGCCAGGGCACCAAATTTATGTTAATGCATGCATTGAAGACAATTAACTATAAGTACTCCTGAAAAACAACTTTTGTTTACTCTATTTTACTTACCACTCCACTTAGCAGTGCATGTTCTCTCCCTTTCATCAATATTTTCTGCCTGGCTTTGCCGCTCAGATGCTACAAAAAGCATGCCATTAACATGTTATTTTACAACACATTGCATTCGATTATTTAGATTATGCTTTATATTTGAAATAGGGCTGTAACAATACGCATACCATTATGGTAGCAAAGTGTCTTGTCAGCGCAAGAAGATGAAGAGTAAGTATGATAAACCTGGTCGGGTATTCACTTTTGTATGTTTGATGTACTTTAATATGCCAACAAGAGACTTTGGTACCGAGACAATAAGTGTATTATTACAGCCCTAATTTTAAATATATTAAAGTTCATTTTATTAGTCATGACCTAATTATATAAAGCATATTTGTCTTTTAAAGGCTAATGTTGTTGTCAAGTGACAAAATAGCACAAAGTTCAAAGTGACTTTTAATCATGCTAGTTTTTAGTTAACTTATCACTTAGGCACAGGCTATTGGGGTGGACTCAACCAACTCTGAGCCATTCAAAGGGGTCTTTTTGTGTAATGTTAGCTCCCAAACTGCCACTGCCATCGCTGCATTTCAGAGCTAATAGCACAGCTTCAGCACACCTAACACCTTTATTATTTTGGCCCAAAGCTGACAGGCCCATAAATGGAGCGGCCCACTGGGAATTCTCCAGACTCTCCCGATTACGCACTCCAGCCTTGCTTGGGACTCTACAAGACATCTGACAGTGTCCGTTAGCAGCAAATTCTTTAAGTCCTGGAAGTTGAGGTGGAGGCACCACAGACATTATATTCCAGCATATTCTACAGATGATCAAATCGAGGGACATTGGAGGCTACTGCTAGTAGCTGCAGAATTTAACTGTAAAATATTTTTTTCTGAAATCTAAAGATCCAGTCTCATGATTCTCCCTGACTCTGCAAGATTTCTAACAGCACAATTCTTTGCTGTGTCCATGAGGATAATTGCAGGTTTTAATGTCTCACTGCTATAGCAAACAACCGATGGAGATGGATGGGTGGTGCCATCCACCACTCTGACAGCCGCAGATATTAGTCAGCAGAAATTAACACCCATCTATACCATGATAGATAGATAGTAGCTTTATTGTCAATTCTGCATATGTACAGGACATACAGAGGATTGAAATTATGTTACTCACCCACCCAAGTTACAGCAAAAGAAATAAACATTAACATTAACAGCAAAAAAATAAACAATAAAAGCAAAAACAAAAGATATTAGCAGCAGAAAGACATTTGAAGTAAAAAAAAATAGCAGCATAAAAAATAAATAGCAATAATAATAATAATAGGCTGAACAATAGAGCAATAAAATGGATGGATCTGATAAAGTGACTGAGTGCATACTGGTTCTATTAAGAGGTTCAAGTTATGTACAAATGGGGGGAATACTGTAGTGGAAGTGGCTGGTGTGAGTGTGAATAGAGGAAATAACAGATCTTGAAAGGACCAGTTAAGTTATTTAGTTAGTTATTTAGTTAGTTAGTTAGTTAGATAGAGAGCACAGGGGTGCAGAAGGCGTAGGGGGAGCAGAGAAGAAGATAGTTCAGCATCCGCACAACCTGATGGATGGAGCTGTCCCTCAGTCCGCTGGTCCTAGCCCTAAGGCTACATAATCTCCTCCCTGATGGTAGCAGGCTAAAAAACTGTGTAGTGGGTGGTTAGGATCACCCGCCAAGCAGACAGCTTTCCATGTGAGGCGGGAGCTGTACAAGTCCTGAAGGCAGGGGAGAGAGGTGTCAATGATCTTCTAGGCTGATCTAATGATACGCTGAAGGGACTTGCGGCAGGATGCTGTACAGGCCCCGTACCACACAGTGAAACAGCTAGTCAGAATGTTCTCGATGGCCCCCCTGTAGAAGGTGGTCATGATGGGGGTGGGGGCTCTAGCTCTTCTTAGCTTGCAGAGAAAGTAAAGCCACTAGTGAGCCTTCTTGA
>BRDA01030536.1:0-17880 GCA_036984385.1 Crenuchus spilurus | reverse complement strand
CTTTAACAGAGAAAGTTTGATAAGAATAGTGGAGTTTTAGTGAAACTTCTTACTCATAAGAATAGTGTAATGCCCTGCCCTGCGCCCAGTGAGGGGGTGGGGGACTAACCGCGACCCTAATAAGGATTGAGCGGGTGTGATAATGAATGAATGAATGAAAAAGCTAGGTTTAAACTGTGTTTCCTTGGTCTTATAAGAAAGTTACTACTCTGAAATCTTGGCAGAATTGGCAGTAAGACTGTGTGATAGTGTTTTTACATGTTGTTTAAAGAATCTCTCTAATGATAGACCTGATATTAAAATGATGAAGTTCAGCAATGCCAATAGTGAGAGCGCCTGTGTGTAGAACATGGAGTCAAACAGAAACAAACCCCTGCAATGACAGGGTTGATGTTATTTGAGAAATCACACTTCAAAGAGTGAAAAAGGAAAGTTTATAGCCCTTCATGGATGGGAGTCATAAGAATACTCATTCTTCAAAGTGATTTTGAGGTGATAAGAATAGTTTGAAAGAGACAATTTCTCTGTCAAATAACTACCAAATTTTGACCAAATGATAGTTAATGCTAACGGAGCACTTATGTTGGATCCAAAATTGAATTCAGTCTCACAGCACTGAAGGCACATTTATTTTGGTTCATCTCACAACTCAGATTTATGCCACAAAAGGTCAGCTGTCAGCAGTGCTCAATACTATTTATTTGGGACTCAAACACCGGTAAAGTGGGCGCTGAGTGGCTCAGCAGGCTAAGATGCTGACACTATGAACAGAGGATCAGGAGTTTGACTCTGATCATGCTGTTTGACATCAACAGCCGGGACCCAAGAGAGCAAAATTGGCAGTGCTCTCTCTGGGCGGGTAGATGGCTCTCTCTCTTCCTATCATTTGCACATTGCAGTGTCCGCTGGCTCAGGCATCTACTGATTGGTCCATTCAGAGCTGGGAATCCTGCGCTTTCCTCCGAGCGCGTTGGCTCCCTAGTGACCGTGTATCAGAGGTAGTTAGAAAAGAGGTGGTTGCTGCATCACACGCAACAGAGGCTAATTGGCTACTACTGCATTGGGAAGGAGATAAAAATTGGCAGAAACTTAGAAATAAAATTATTAAAAAAAAATTAAAATTAACATTTCAGCATTCTTTTCAACATGTATTCCAAAAAGATGGCAGAGGGTTTAAATGAAGCAAAATCTTTCATTGGCAGCAGGGATGAACAGCTTGAGTAAAAAGAAGAGGTCTTTCTTTTTCTTTCGGCTTTCGTACGTCTCCTCACATTTGTATATATCCTAGAAAATAGGAAAGTAATAAATCTCGGAATTGAAGTAAAAGATGCTGGACCCAGCCATGATTCCAGGCCATTTAAGAGGCTAATGTTATATACCATATGTATACTATACTATACTATACTATATTATAATATATATATAATACATGTACATTTGAATATTACAGTGAAATACATGTTTATGTAGTCCTCACACACATATCGTAGAACAGAGATGAACAGTCAGTGGTTAAAATAGAATTTAATGACCAGTGGTGTTATAATGGGCCACCAGAGGCTAAGAGGGCATCCCCCTATTCCCTGATCATATAACTGGACGATATATGCTACAGCAGTGCCACTACAAAGCGTAAAGAGAGCCTATTAAAGTCAGATCTCCCCCCATCTCTCCTTTCCCCCTTCAATCTGTGGGATCCTGTCAACCAAGAGGCACACATCAGATTTCAATAGCCGACCTCTTAATGCTGCGGGTCAGTGGCGCACCGGCAACAATTTCACACCAAAGATGAAAGGGAAATGAACAGGCAGGACACTGGAGTGACCATGGGGCCCCGGCCGGGCTGACTGACCCGCTTCAGTGCACTCAAGGAAGGGACATAGGGAAGAGTGTAAATGTGTGTGTGTGTGTGGTGATGATCTCTAGAGCAACATCACAGCACCATTTGACCAACACTGAGTGAGCTGCTGTCACTGTCAGATAGCCGTTAAAGAAATAGTTTGAGGGCTAACCGAGCACTTAAGTGTTCAACTGAAAATGTAATTTTAAAATAAAAATGATTTGCAAAATGTAAAAATGCATTTTAACGACAAGTATGGACAGTACCTAATCCTAGTCCTAACACCCTGGCCCTAATCCTAACCCTAAAATCAGAACCTAATTCTAAACCTAACCTTAATCTAAGACCAAAACCTAATTGTAACTTCAACCTGACAATAATCCTAACCTTAACCTTAGTCACAACCAAAAACCAAATCCTAACCCTCAGCCTGGCAATAATTCTAATCCTAACTTTAAACTCAACCCAAAATCTAAATTTAACATTAACCTTAATTTAAACTCAACACTTAATCCTAACCCTAAACGTAATCTCAGAACAAAAATAATCTCAACCATCACCCTGGCCCTAATTCTAGCTCTAGTCTTTATCTCAACTCAAAACCTAATCTTAACGTTCACCCTGGAAGTAATCCTAAACCTAATTTTAATCTCAACCTAAAACCTAATAACATTAATCTTAATCTCAACCTAAACTTTAATCATATCCCTCACCCTGGCCCTAATCCTAACCCCTAATCCTAATCCCAATTCTAACTTTCATCCTGACTGTACTTCTAACCTTAATCTCAAACCAAAGACTAATCCTAACCCTAACCTTAATTTCAACACATAATGCAGCTAAAGAATGCAGTAAACAGAATGTATATAACAGTGTGTTGAGGATGATGAGTTGGTCTGTAGTGAACTTGATACATGTTTAATCTTCTCAGATTAAGATCTAAAGATAAATATTTCTAATGTGAAAATCCAGTTCAGGTGTAAATAAATCTGTATTCTGCACAAGTAGTTTACCAACTTACATTTGTGTATTTAAAGAATAAACAGTCTAAACCAGTGGTGTCAAACTCCAGTCCTGGAGGGCCAGATTCCTGCAGAGTTTGGTGATGTTCCTGGTCAAACACACCTGATTCAGCTCAGCAGGTAATGAGCAGGTTTAATTGTAGTGTCCGAACAGAGAAATCGCCAAACTCTGCAGGAATCCGGCCCTCCAGAACTGGAGTTTGACACCCCTGGTCTAAACTGTTGTGATATTTGAGGATTCCTAAAGAATCAAATGGAATAAAGAGGTCAGAAATTTGCACCCCTACTAACAATGCATGAAAGGTACCAGAACCAGTTAGCGTCATGCAAATAAGATCATGCTAACTGCAGCCTCTCCTGACCTGCTAGTTCTCATTTATTGTTGGCCACATTACCATTTTTATTTTCAATTAAATGTCTTGGCGGATTTCAGCTCAAAGCCCCTCATAGGACACAGAGTGACCAAATCACTGGAGACATGCATGAATGAAACTGATTTCTAGTCAAAATCAGAGATCAAATTAAGTGGGGGGCAGGAAGTGTAGTGTAAAGTAGTAAAGGAGACCTCCCACCATAATTGTGAGAAAATATTTATATTTATAATATAAAAATTATAAAAAATAAAACTAAATATATTTATAATATTAAAATTATAAAAATAAAAATAAATATATTTATAATATAAAAATTATAAAAATAAATATATTTATAATATAAAAATTATAAAAAACAAAAATAAATATATTTATAATATAAAACGTTTTTATTCAACATCCAATATATGTTTTATTAATTTTTATATATACAGTACATACACACACACACACACACACACACACACAGTACACCTGCTCATTCATGGTCTCTTATGAAATCAAGGGTATTGAAAGGGTATTAATCTGTACAGAGAAGGCTTTCTACTAGATTTCTACACAACATTGCTGTGAGGATTTGATTGCATTCAGCAACAAGCGCATTAGTGAGGTCAGAATACTGGATGATCATCCCTTACTCATCCCAAAAGTATTGAGCTCCATCATTCCAGAGAACACAGGTCTACTGTTCCACAGCTCAATACTGGGGGGGTTTATACCCCTCTAGCCCACCTGGCATTAGACATGGTGCCAACAGGTTAATGTTTATCTGCTCCAGAGAGTCCTATAGACAGTACTTCTCTACAGGGCCTAGATAACCTGTGTTTGAATCTGTACATGGGTAATGGGTGGAACTTAAAGCTGAATGCCTTCATTAGAAAGGGTGTCCACAAACATTGGGACATTCAGTGTATACACACATAGACGTGCTAACTATAGCCGTTCTTTACATTGCTCCCATAAATTGCTAGCTACAGTGTCGTTTGTATGTTCATTTACATCTAAGGTTGAAATCATCTGATGGTGTCTCTTCATAAGATGCCAACTGATCATATTACTCCCACACACAGACACAAACACAGAATGCTAACTGTAGCTTATCTTAGCATATTAGAAGTCATTCACTGCTAGTCACTTTCAGTTAAACACTGTGTTGGAGTCTTTTCTAAGGACATTACTTGTTCTAGCTAGCGTGAACTGCAATTCAAGTCAAAATGTGCCATTAAACCATCTAGAATTCACCCCGCAAGACAATTTTATTTCTCAAATGTTGCTCTTTGATGACTTAATGGAGATTCTCCTAAAATTCTTTATGAGAAATAAAATGAGGCAGTAAGGATCTAAGATAGTTCTAGCTCAGATCAGTCATGTATGGTGGGAGCTCCTGGTTTTGAATGAGAAATGGCGGAGTTCATAATGAGACTGTCAACATGAGTGTTAATATTTTGGTAAATGTGAACATTGTATGAGACATATTGATGTTCTAAAATGCAATAGAAGACACATAAAGCTGAGTTTTGTTATATCTGAGACTCAAGTTAAAGTCCTTTGTGTTTCCATCTAATCTCATTGCTGTCTAGGAGAAACTACCAAGATCTCCTTTTTGATTTTTCTTCCCTCTGCAGTGGGTCAACCTTCACCAATAGCCAACTTCTACAAATAACATGCCAGCATGCCCAAGGCAGTTAAATAAACTCTCCACTATAGTCCTGATGACCTCGGCCATGTCTGTTTAAATGTCTGAATGGATTCAAAAGCTCAGCACCTCCAGAGCACTCAGCACATCCAAAAAATTACATGGAGAAGACTGCTGTGGAGAGTCAATGTCACAGCTCCCCCTGGCCACTGGGTTGGCACAGATTTCGTCCACACTTGATGGTCAGGAAATATTCAAGGTTTGTGGTTGTGTGTGTGCATTTAAACTGACCAGTGTTTCTAGTATCCGCTGGAGGCCTGTGGAAATTCGCAATACCAACGTGGAAATAAACGAACAAATAAAATCCACATCCAGCTCCACATAGGAATTTCCATTAAATAAGCATTTGCTTTGCTTGGCTCAGCAATGTGTTGGCGTAAGAGACAAACCCAACTGGACTGCCATTTTCTTCCCACCGTGTTTTTTTCCCCCTCTTTGCCCTCGGGGCTGGAGCTCCTCTGAGTGATGTGTTCCTTAAGTGGCTGTCAGGTTCACCAATGGAGGAGAGGAGTGAAAGTGAGTGTGTAAATACACTGTCGGATCAGCACCCCTGGGCACTGAGGTGAAGAGAGGTTGTGTGTGTGTTTGTTAAAGAGTGAGTGAGTGTGTCTGTGTGTGTGTGTGCATGTGTGTGTGTTTTCATACATTTGCAAGACAAAAAACGGACTAAAATACAGGTCCAACAAAACAGTCCTGATTTTGTAAAGTACTATTTTTTAATTAGAATAGAAAGAACAAAATCATTTCTTTGTAGTTATTGAGCTTGATCATGGTTACATTTAGGATTAGGCTGTAAACATGTATTTGAAATGTAAGCAATTCAAAATTTAAATTTTACATAATTTGAAAAATGTGATGAACATTGCAAGAACTATATGCACCCATATATACATAAAACTACAATATAATAAAAATGTAGTCAACATTTTTTAATAAAAGTAAACTACCTTTTTTGAATTCATTACACATAAATTGATATACAGTACCAGTCAAAAGTTTGGACACATTTTCTGGACATTCAGTGGTTGTTCATGATTTAAAAATGTTCTGCATTGTAGATTAATACTAAAGTCATCTAAACTATGAAGAAACACATATTTAATTATTTAGTAAACAAACCAGAATATGTTTATATTTACATTCTTCACAGTGGGCACCTCTTGCTTGGGTGCAGCTTTCTTGCCATTTTCTCAGTCAGCTTTATGAGGTAGTCACCTGGAATGGTTTTCAGTTGAAAGCTGTGTCTTATATATATATATTACCACAGATGTTGACCAAATAAGACTTGTTGGAGTCGAGATTTTGCTTCAAATTTGGTTTGAACTACAATAGTAAGTGGATGCATTTCAATGGAAACAACTGGGCTGTGTAGGTGAGTATTGAGTTATACTGTTTGTTAGTGATGTTAGCCTTGGAGCTGCAGTTCTAAACTAAAGAATTCAAAATGCCTGACTACATCAGAGATACATTTTTTGAGTGAACCTTTTCTTTAACATATTTCTTTACCATTGACAATGTATTTTTGCTTCTCTTACAAGGTTATCATTTTTGCAAATCTGAGGATTTGTGACATTGTTTCAGTGGATAATTCTTCATAGAAACATCTGTGTAAATGAAATGAGACCTTAAAAATCTGCACACCATGTAAAGCTTATATATATAAAATTTACTCCATGTCTGATATGTTATAAATACAAACATGTGAGTGTGTGTCCTGTGAATATGTAAGATTTCCATAGCCATGCCTGTAGCCATTAGTGTCCCCTAGTCCCTGTCCTCCATATAGTGTCAGACACTCCAGAGGCCTTTCCTTGCTTTCCCACACTCTGTCTATCTCTCCGGGGGCACGGCTGAGAGCCTCCTTATGCATTCATGAGAGGAGCGCGCGGATAAATAAAAAGGTTCATTACGGCACTAAAGTGTTACTAATGACATGTACCTGCCACCCAGCACCTCCGAAAATCTAATGTGACACACTAGAATGGAAAATCTATTCCGCCGCACAGGGGCCTCCAGTGGCGCCACGAGTGTGCGCTCGCTCGATGGAAATTTCCCTGCGCCTGCCCCCTCCATTTGGGTCCGTTCTCCAACCAATATTTACAATTCCGCAGCCATTATGTCCTACCAGGCCCTCCACGCCCGCTGCCGCGACCTCCGTATTAGCTGAAAATTGGAGTTTTGCAAACTTAGCGGGGGCGAGAGGGAATTGTCTCAAGCTTCTTGTGATGCAACACCATGGTGCACAGCATGGTGGCTACCATTTGACTTTCCCCTATAATGATGTGTGTGTTTGTTTTTTTATAAATGTGTAGATATTTCACCTCACAAACATCAGATTTTCTTTCTAAAAATCTTTTTCTTTGTCTGGCTGTTAAGCACTAATACTAATTAATTAATTAATTAATTAATTGTCACAATTCCAAAAAATGATTTCATTATATATCAATACTTTGACTAAAACTAAAACACCTATTGTCTTTAAGGCCAAATGTTTGTGACGGACCATAGACACATTCCCATATTTTTAATTAATACTTAATTAATATGTGCATAACATGTAATTCACACAAAACTCTTCAGGTGTCAGAAAAATACATTGTCAAGTATTGAATTGATTGTATATTTGAGTACTGCAAAGTTATTTAAAAGTGCAGCACCCATACTAATGACTCCTTCACATACTGTAAGTTGTGCTAATGTGTGATTTTTTTCTGGATGTATGGATATTAAATTCCTAGACTTCTTACATTTACATTTGAGGCATTTAGCTCTTATCCAGAAGGACTTACAATAGTGCTTTGCTGTTAATCCAGAAAGGATCCCTGGCTAGTTAGTGTAGGACAGAATCCAGATGATACCTCAATTTTTTTTATGCTGCCAGATACAAAAGTCAGTATGCATTAGATACAAAATACTCAACATTCACTGAATGATATTAAAGTAATCACAATAACGACATGATTATGCTTCAGTGGTTTTGAGAAGGTTCAACTGTTTAGCGGGTTAATACACTTTTATGAACATTGTGGCAGTCGTTTTAGTTGATTTTTGTGTTTGTTTTTCTGTGAAGGCATAGACTATCTTACATAGGCTAGGCTAGACTATCCCCTGACATTATCCTAAAAGCTATGCTAGTCCACAGAGATAAATTGTTTTTGTTTGCTTTTTCTATTAAAATTTATATTACTCACCCAGAAAATGGCAAACAATTATCTAAATGGCCACTTCTTTCATATAGTGTCATTTTCAGTTAAAACACACTTAGCTAGTTTGAGCTAATACTGACACTTCCATTGCAGTTAACTGTGAAAGGTACTAAGTTTATTTTTCTTGCATTTCTTTATGCATTAAGATTTTATAGATATTGGTATCCATATCTGATGCAATGCATATTTGGCTATTTTCCTTTGAAACTATTTAGTAGGCTAATGCTACACTTGCAGTTTTACATATGTAATAGATATATTTACGGTATATAAGCTTAGATATTGTCAGAATGGAGCAGTACTACTGGAAATTGTGGGGGTAGCAATAATTCTAGCCTAACATGCACACCAATTCTCTGTCCACATGTTGTGAAGTGTTTAGTGGCCTCACAGACCGCGCTGTTTACACTACTACCTCTTTTGTCCATTTTAAGCAGTACATTATCACATCCTTCACCATCTTTGCTGTTTATTGACCTGCTGTCTAGTGGATGTATTGCTTAACATCCATGCCAATGTAAATGTCAATGCTAACGTAATGAAGCTAGGCTAAGCTAAGACTGCATTTCAGTGCTATGGATAGAATTAGAATAGAATTGTATTTGGGCAGTGATGGTGATAGTTTGAAACAGATATAGGCTACGATCACAAGCAACATTGCTGAAATCCATTTTTTTACTCAGATTAGATTTAACTATCTTCACAGTAAATATGCCAGTGTTAAATCAACACTATTAGAGTTAAATTAACACTGATGGTGTCAAAATGTAACACTGTCAGTGTTAATTTAACTCTAATAGTGTTGATTTAACACTGGCAGATTTACTGTGTTGACAGTTCACATTCGCAAATGTAAGTGACTTGTATTTGTCTGTTATGGCGGCCAACGGAGTCACATCACATTTACAAAGCAAAAACAAAAGTGGAGAACACAACAACATTACGAAAACACTGCATACAAAAAAAAACTATAAGGAAAGGACATTAAGAAAACTCATAATGGAAAATGCTCTCAGCCTTGGGCCACCACAGTCTGTAATGTGAACGAATCTGTCCCTGAAATGGCTCACACCCTTTGATAAGTATATACACTAGAGCACCTGCTCTAGTGATCCCAAATACTCCCCATGAGTACTGATATGCACTCAGCATTCGATATCCAAATGTTAATTCTAGTATACTAGTACTAGTAAATACTGGTACAACTCTAGTATTATTTTTTCGCATCTGTACTTTCCCACTATTGTGAGTCGCTTTGGATAAAAGCGTCCGCTAAATGTAATGTAATGTAATGTAATGTAATGTACACGTCACCTTCCTTACCAACAACAAAAACGTGCAGCGTTGCCAGGTTTGCAAAAATACAGTCGCCATTAAAACTTCAGAGTTGGTGGTTTGCAGGGTTTTTGCACAAAATTAAAGAAGAAATTGAATGAGAAAGTAAGATTTGAAAAAGGTTTATGTTTTAAAGCTCATTAAAATGTATGTGTGACTTTAGATTTTGGGATAGTTTCCGTTTGTGCAGTGTGATTTTGTTACATATTCAGAAGGATGTTTGGGGGATCTGGCAACCCTGTATTTGTAAGAAAAGGGATTTTGTTGAAACAGGTAAAACAGACGTGTTAGTAGCTGATGTGTGATGGTGTTTTGCTCAAGAGGACAGTAAACAGGTGGTGGACTTTACATGAACAGGTGAAGAAGATGAATAAATGCCAGTTGGCCAATGAGAGAAGCCAATGCTGACTTACTCACTACACACATGTGTACAAGCAAAAACACACATGAAATCTGAGCTGACTGTCACATTCAAGTTGCATGTTCATGATCAAATAAGTATCCAATCTACGTAGAACCACATATGAAAGTGACTCAAATCTGATTTGAAAACAGGCCTCATACTAAAAGAGCCAAATACCCATTCAGACACAAATAATCTGAGCTTGGTTTTTAAGCAGAACATTCACATTTGCTATTCAGAACTGTTTTTTGTGAGTTTTCCCAGAAAGGCATAAATAAAGTGGCACGTTAACTTTTCGTAATTAACTTATGTAAATAGGCATCATTATCCAATGTTTCTAAACAGCAGACAGGATGTATGCTCGTGTAATTAGCTCATTAATATTGGAGGTGCGCGCTCAAATTTCAGCCGCTAAAAAAGCAACACCTCGGCGGGCTGCTAAAAAGCCTCTGTGAGGCTGCCATGGAAACAGAGCTTAAGTGGCTTACTGGGTGCTCAAGTGAGCTGGGAGCATCACGCAAAGGTGAAAGCGCTGCCTATTCGTGTATGTGTGTGTGTGAGAGAGAGCGGTATAAAGCCCACAGGCAAATGCTGCCCTCGACCTAGGAAAATATTACATTATTCAATATTTAGATTCACTGGAGTTCAATGACTAATGGCAAATGTGTGTTTGCTCATAATAAGATGAGGATTTGCAGGAGAGTCTGAAAACTGCATTGAACACACACAACTGTGTGCACATGCTTTGCCAGGACATTCAGTTTAATCCTGTACAAAAGCTCCAATGTGGAAAAAGAATAAGATTCTACACTGAAATGTACCATAAAAATAAAAGACCTGAATTCAGCCACTTACAGGCCATTAAGTGCATGGGAATCTGCTGTGCATGCCATTTATTTACCCTCCATGTTAAGAAATTGGTTGCGGTCTGGTGAGATCTCTCGTAAGCCCCTCAGAATGTGACCATTTTCAATTGTAATTGAAGCCAGAGGTGAATGAGACAAGCATAATTAATATCAATGGGCTGAGTAATGAATTTGTCTCAAGCAATGATGAGGCTTAATATTTCAGTGATAAATGCACTATCCTTTCCTCTTATCTGTTTGCCTAGGATAATCCAAGTGTAATTGTGTATGTCCACATGGATCAGTGGCTTTTAGAGCTGTGTGGTCAGTCCCTGTGGTTGTAAAGGCTACTTTAGAAAAGGGAATATATACTAACCTGTCAAGTACCGGTTAGGTTGACTTTTTGCTGAAAAAAGGGAAATGGTAAGGTGTTTTAAATGGTAATTGGTAACTAAAATGACAGCAATGTTTTCAAATTTACTTTGCTATCCTGCTTTGAGATAACAAAAACAAGCTAATAAGAAACTAGCTACAAGATAAGAAGAGTGCCTATATGCAGTTTCTCTGTACAGCTGTTATTGAAGCACCAAGATTAAGCCGTATTTGGATTGGATTCATTGATTGGGGACGTCTGTAATTAAACATTTTACACTTCTCTTCTGCATCTGGACAGCATTAAAATGACTACAGGAGTGAGTTTCTGCAGGGTTGTATTTTTTATGATGTGTCATGTGATCACATTTATTATTATTTATTTGTTTATGTTCTTATTATTTATTCATAAGAACTGTGTGTATTGTATTACATTATCAGGTTGAATTTAGTCAATTAATAACACTTATATAGTTTAACAGTATTTAACATGTCTTTCATCTCACAGTGACTTTGTATCTGTACTATAAGCCTCGATTTTACCTTCCATTTAAGTTTCTTTTTCCTCCACATAATGCTCTCCCATGTACAGTAGAGTTCAATGGAGTGGTAGACTTTCCATCCAGTCATGTACATTACTGATTATTTACATAACATGTATGTTTTTGGTTAGGAGACTACATACTCTTAGTAGTGATGGCCAACAATCTTTATTTTCCAATGCAAGATTACATCTGCCATGAGTTTTGACCAGAGGTATTTGTTCTGCTAGCCAATAATAAAGTTAACTTTGTGCTAGGATTGGCCAATGAAATTCGATTCTTGACATGTACTGATGTAGCTAAACATCTAAAACATCAAATAGTTTGAAAATTATTTAGTCCAGTGTACATATTTAACCTGCATAGCTCAACTTTCACTTTTTTTTATTCAAGGAACAAAAAAACATTTCATTTTAACTAATGCAATTTATTTTAGGCTTCTCTATGATTAGCTACAGTTGCTTACAGGCTTGGGACTGAAACTTCATCAATTTGATCCCCTGGACTAGTACGAAAAATCCACATCTTAAGTTCCCCTTGGTGTGATAAGTACCTAACCCCTAACTGCTAGGGTGACCAGATCTGAGGTGATGAAAAAGAGGACATCGTAGCCAGGGGCGGATTTAGAAGTTCTGGGGCCCCAAGCAATGTCATGTCTGGGGGCCCTGATCAAACAGATTATTTTTAATGGTTATGGTGCGGTACAGGCTTAAACATAAATGAAATTATTATTGATTATTAATACATATTATTATACATATATTTTAAACATTGCTTAAACATTATTATTAATATTTTATTAGGAATTACTAGTTACTATTAATAATATACTAATAATAACTATTAAACATTATTATGAATAATAAAGTAATAACAATAATATTAATCATTAATAAAATATGAATACATTATTACATATTATTTATAAATAATAAACTGTTAAAAGCATGTAGCATAAAATGATCACCCAATCTTTCTCAGTCAACTTCACTTCAGCTCATTATCACCAATGTTACACTTATGTTTGGACTGTATGGTCAATAGATCTTATTTACACAGAATTATACCTCATTTTTGTAAAAATAAGCAGAAATTCTGAATTATTTTGATAATAGTTACACTTAGAGGTATGTAAATAGATGGCTTATCACAGACTGGTAGGCACATGCACACAGACACACACTCAAATGTAAATATTAATGTAAAATTTTTAATATGAAACCGCTGATATTAAAATACATCTAGCTGACATGACACAGGCAGAACTAACGCTCAACATGTTAACAACTTACAAGTGAAAATGGACTGATGCCCAAATTGCAGTCCAGACTGAGGGAGTGATACCGACGACGGCCAATCACGTTAGCAAGAAACAGCAGAGCCAATCGATGAGCTTGTGGCAGCCTAAAGGGAAACCGGCTTGTATTTCAGCTGGATCTCCATTTAATATATCATCTCCAATTAATATCTCACTCAAGCAAACCAAACGGAATAGGGGGAGGGCAAGCCTAGTTTGTGAATGAAATGCTTCTGGAGTACAACAAAATCCAGGACATTTGTGAAATTCCACCCGAAATTTGTGAAATTCCACCCGGACATGTCCTCTTTTTGAGACTTAAAACACATGTCTGGGTGGAATTTCACAAACGTCCTGGATTTTGTTGTAAAGGAGTGAAGAGGACGTCTGGTCACCCTACTAACTGCTCCCCGGCTCTGCAGCAAGTGCCTCTTCTTTTGCTTTTGCTTCATCATCATCATCATCATCATCATCATCACACGGCTGAAGACAACTAGAAGTGGGTCTGTCAGTGAATTATTTTCATCCTAGCCTAAGAGACCAGTGTTTTGATGGATAAATGCATCTAAATGTATGTAGTGAAGGACAAGGACATTATACAGTATTGTAGCTAATGCATATTTGTTGTGAAATATGTTATTAGCAAGCCTAAAAGCCTCTGTTACTACCATCTACATGGTCCAAAACTATTGTCAGCCATTAATACTGACATCATTCCAGGAATTGTCAGACACCAATGGTTTGAGTACTATCAATACAAGTAAACATATAGAAATGGGATCATGACACACATTCATTTAGCCTACTATAGAGGTTTAACCCATGTAGCTTCACTTATTAGTTCCGTTTTACTCAAGGGACGTCATTGGATCAGAGCTGCTAATGTATATTTACTCACATTGTTAATAGCAGGTCCAAAGTCTCTGTATGATCAGCTACATGGTCAAAAGCTACCAGAAACACTTGCTCTGTCAGTCATTAAGAAGGCAATTAGCACCATGCTAAGAGTGGCCAATGAGACCATTAGCCTGTCAGTGTGTGTTGGAGTTTAAACACCTAGCTGCCTTCACTCTTGACATATTCTAGCAGTCTTTAAAAGCTCCCTAATTTAATCACTGGTCCCCATCAGGGCCCCCCGAAATGACTCCGACGGTTGTTTGCCCGACACGTCCGCCACCGTTTGACTGATTAATTCAAACGACGCCACACGGAATGTTCTGCCTTGTTTGTCATATTATCCCAGCTCCGGAGCTCAGCTCTACCTCTATTAAGCAAGCTCTTTCTGTCCTCTCCTCGTGGTCCCTCCTGACACCCCACGAGCCCACGACTTCAAAAGGCCTCTTTCTCTGCGAGCCTGGCACCGCGGGTCGCTAATTATGACGGTAATAAAAGGTAACAGAACGCTGTCTGCCAGCAGCTGCCAGCCAGTGGAATTTTCCTCCTTCCTCAAGCTGCCGCTCCCTGGCATCGCGTACGAGGAGCGTTATTTAGCGCACATGGCATTGTGGTGTGTATTGTAGCAAAACCAGCAGGCTCTCTTTCTAGCTCGTGCGCCTGTGGCACGGCCGCCCTTTCCTTGGCCAAGTACAGCACAAAAGAAAGATAATTACAAGGATGTGAAATCCACCTTTTTCCACTGAATGCTTTTTTTCGCACTGGAAGATCACAGACCCCATCGTAGTTGCCACAATGGCCGATGCATGCGGATTCCCAGGGGTCCTATATAAAACCTATTAGCCACTCAGGCGGTTTAGAATGACTCCTATAGGAAGGCCTCTATTGAATCCTGCAGGCGGCAAACAAATATTGGCTTAGAGATAGCTCGCAATGTTTGAAACAAGGTCTTTTGGAAGGAGCTCAAGCATGGACAAACAAAAAGCTATATTCATTAGCAAAAGCCTTGGCTTGTTCCTCAGGAACAAATGCAGCAGCTTTTCATAATCCTGGTGTTTGGTGTCCTTCCATGACGGACATGTTGCATCTGAGGAGCACATGCTAATGGAAGTCTTCTTTTGCCATACACTTGTTAATAGTATTTCCTCTTTATCCTCCAGTATCTTTGCCGTTATTAATCAGAGGTCTTCACTAATACCCCAACACACATGGCCTTCCTGTCCCTCATCAGCCGAGCCCAGCCAGTGTCCAATCCCTGACACTCAGCAGATAAAGACGAGAGCTTAAACCTGTTACTGTCAGCTTTCTCACCTGGATCACAACAGCTTTGCAGCAAGCCAGCTCTCTTTCCTCCACCACTACGAATCCACCGCACAAAAGGCTCCAGGTGAAGTGGTGGACAAACACAGCCGTATAAAGTTACTGGCACCTAAGCCAGGCTGAGGACAGCTACAATAGCAGGTAGGTAATGACAGCCCAGGCGCTAACCCCTCGTCCTCAGTCCATTTTTTCTCCCCTGCGCCTCATTTCCGAACAGCGGCTGCCATTTCACAGCTGTTAAGTGCTGCCTCTCTCTTTGTCGTGATTAGGGCCAAATTAATGGATGCCTCCTGGTAATCAGCTTTCATTAGAGCTGTCAAGTCCTCGCTGTCAGTTGGTGAAGAGGTCGCTCGGTGTGGTGGAGAAGGGATGTTACCCCCCCCAAACTGTCACTGAGAGACACATTAGTGAAGCACCTATAGTGCATTAGAGAATCTGCGAATGGTGGAAAAAAGTGCTAACAGGTACATTAGCCTCTCAGGCTGTGTTCTGATTACTGTTCTGATTAGTGCATACTAGTACACTAGCTAATGTGAACACAGGCTAGAATAAACCGTTCTACCTGTACTAGGTACAGTTTCAATTATTGGGTACAGCAGAACACTGAAGAATTCATCATTACCATGAATTTTAGCCTTTAGCCATAAGCCTAGGCAGACTTAGCATAACTGAGCTATAACTGAGACAATGGTAGTTGCTCTAGTGATCCCAAATACTTCCCATGAGTACTGATATGCACTCAGCATTCGATATCCAAATGTTAATTCTAGTATACTAGTACTAGTAAATACTAGTACAACTCTAGTATTATTTTTTCGCATCTGTACTTTCCCACTATTGTAAGTCGCTTTGGATAAAAGCGTCTGCTAAATGTAATGTAATGTAATGTAATGTAATGTAATGTAATGTTACTCCTGTTGAGGACATAAGTCTAATGGATTATTAATTACAAAATTAAAATAACACTGCCCATAATCTTAGCTCTATTTCAACCAATCAGAGATGTACTGACGAACTGTTCCAGAAGATGTCTCCACTAAGAACATCCACCACCATGGTTTTATTCAGGTATGATAAGAATGAGGTGTTCAGGATATAAATGTGGAGTTCACCTTTGAGTACAATTCACCTGCGTTCATTGTCGACATTATCTTGAAATAAATCATTAAACAAAAGACAGTAAAATAATAATAATAATAATAATAATAATAATAATAATAATAATAATAAATCCATTTTAATTAAAAAATATTTTAAATTGAGTCATTTTGTGAGCATAGACTGCTAAATTGTGCTCAAGTGTGGAAAAACAACCTTTAAGTAGCCCATTCAGCCTTTTAAAAAAGAAAAGTGTTTTGTTTTTAAATTTATTTCAGATTTTTTTAATTGTCATGACTTATCTTGTAAATCTTTATTAGGATTTTCCTAACTAAAAAAATTGAAATGAATTGTTTTGTTAAATCAGGACTGCTGAGAAAATGTATGTTCATTGTACATTAGCTAGCTAGTATGTTTTGGCTAACTATCTACTGAACCACTAGTCTGACAGTACTCGGTACAGTGGCTTTCTAGCCTGGACATTTTTAGTAAGAATGGCATATCAGTATACTAGTCTGTCCACACTTCATCATTTAACCACATGCTACAGTGCAGCAAGTGGATTACGAAGAAGAAGTTTTTATTGGAAAAAGGAAATTGTTCTCTATATTTATCCCATTTAGAGTGAATACACACATACACACACTAGTGAGCACAGCACTCACACCCTTAGCACTGAGCTGCCA
Organism: Crenuchus spilurus; assembly: GCA_036984385.1. NCBI lineage: Eukaryota > Metazoa > Chordata > Actinopteri > Characiformes > Crenuchidae > Crenuchus > Crenuchus spilurus. The sequence continues at coordinate 950 of BRDA01030536.1, read as the reverse complement.
CTTGCTGCAGCACCAGGGGAGCAGTTGGGCAATCGGTGCCTTGCTCTGGGGCACTTCAGCTGTGGATTTTTCTTGCTGGTTTAAGGGATTGACTATTTGGTTCCACCCCTGCTTCTCCAACCTGTAGGCCAGCTAGCTCCAAGACTAAAAAGTTTTGTAATGTTTAAATGATTAGCTAATTAATGTGGCCATTAGCTCATCTAATAATGCTGTTAACATTACAAGGACACATTGTACATGTATTTATTCCAACAATCAAATGCTTTCATGAAAGGCACTAAACGTATTCCTAACTTGCATGCTTGTATTCTTCAGTGGTTTACATAGCAGTGAGGCTAAATTCTGGTGTTATTCAGCTGGTGTTATTGCTAACAACATTTTGCAGAGTGTGCAAATTGAATCGCAGCATGCTAAATGTTGGCATACTAATGGTTTGAAACATGCTAGCAATGGCACCTTGAAACCTACGCATTGGCTAAGAGTGTTTATTGGAACACAGATACTTTCTCTGGTGAAGCAAAGATGGCGGTCATCATGGGAATTCTATAAAGAGCTGAGTGTTTTTCTCGGGCAGGCTTTAATTCACTCCAGCATGTTTAAAATGCACTGTGAAATGTACGGGGGTCAAATAATTGATTTTTCCCCCAGAATGCGGCTCCACTGCAGGTCTGTTTAGGGAGTCATTTACAGCAGCAGAGCAGGACGGCCTGATGGGCAAAGCTACGGAGGAGCTCCCAGAGGCACTGACCGAGATAACACACACCTGAGACCCTGGAGCAAACACTCGGCTGAAGGTGTGTGCATCCACACACACATACAGCTTTTCGACCTCCACCTGCTGAGGCCATATTCAAGTTCAAGTGCAAGTACAAGTCAAATATAACAATAATGCTGTTTATATTGCTTTCTATATTTTTAAAGGCACACACACACACACAAATATATATATA
>BRDA01030526.1:0-12602 GCA_036984385.1 Crenuchus spilurus | reverse complement strand
TTGAATAGTGTACTGCCCTGCCCTGCGCCCAGTGAGGGGGTAGGGGACTAACCGCGACCCTGATTAGGAATAAGCGGGTGTGATAATGAATGAATAATAATAATAATATTAAAAATAAATTATTATTATTATTAATCATTAAAAATCACCATCAACCATCTATCTGACCAAATGTGGCAGATTTACATGAAATAATAATGCTGATTAGTTTGTATTGTCCCTTCAGGCTCCATAGTGTCACTGCAGAATCCTGCATGCAGGAACATTTATAGAATACTTCTCACTGTCCTTCACTCATCCTCCTGACACAAGAACATTCCTGCTAACAAGCCTCTGAAGGCCGTACTGTCACCAGTGTCAGACTTTGCAGGCTCTGCCTTGTGAAACAGTGATGTTAAGAAGCTATGTACAGTTGCAAAGGCTAATCTACTTTCATTTTGCATGCACAGATTACATGATGACCTGTCTCTTAGAAAAAGAAAAGAATGACTATTCATTTCAGATTTGTAAGCATGAATTTAATTCAACATAAAAATATAGACACATAATAATGACCTGTCTGAAATGACTTGAATGTAAAGGTTTCGTTAGGTTGTGTGTGTGTGTTAAAGGTGCACCCTAGAATGGAAAACTGCATCTATCTTGGCATAGTTGAATAAGATGTGGTTGGTACTGGCATAATGTGAACCCCAAACACTTTTTGTTTGGCAGCATGGAGGCTTGGTGGTTAACACATTCGCCTCTCAGCACTGAGGTCTTGAATTCAAGTCCCCATCTGGGTTGAGTTTCCATATTCTCCCTGTGTCGGCATGGATTTCCTGCAGGGTCTCTGGCACAGTCCAAAAACATGGAGATTAGGTGAATTGGCTCTAAATGACCCTGTTGTGTGTATGAATGTATGTGTGTATGCTCAGATGGTTTGGCATTCTGGCCTGGGTGATACTTCTAGTCCTCCAGGTGGATGGTCGCATCCGTTTGAGACTCTGCGTGTGATTGGCTGCCGGTTTTCACCAGTGTGTGTGGTTGAGTGTAAATGGATTGTGTTGATTGTAAAGCATCCTTGAAGGCGCTTTTTAAGTGTAACATTTATTCATTTTATCCCCTCCTTCAAACTCAACTCCTACATAAACAAAACAGCACAAAAATGGACCAATTCCAACATCCTACATTGTTTTATAACAGTCTTGACTCCGCCTCCCAAATTTTACATACACCAGTCACTTGTGCACATGGCAGTTTCAATTCCCACTCGAGGTTGAGACCATTCAAACATTTAATTCATAACAGTTTTCTCTTCACTCACCTCCTCTCTCACACACTTCTCGTGCATACCATGCAAATCATCAATCTATATTATTACATTTCCCAACTGTTTTTGTTCCTTGCTGTTTTTAGCAACTGTTAATCAGCCAATCAGAGTAGACGTCACCAAATTATTATTGAGCTCACTATAAAAGGCAAAATGGTAAGGTTTTAAATGTGGATGTAAAACTGCCTCTGGACATTTATCGCCTTCTATCTAGACATTAGAGGACTATTTCAACTGAACACAGTAAACTTAAAAATGCATCACATATTATTAATATCATTCACTTGAAGACAGGAGTAACATAATTAATAATATTCTTAAAAAGACAGTAATTGTGATTTAATCACAAGAATTTTATCTATAATTATTTACTGCAATTACAAAGAATTACAAAGTGTTTATGTCCAAAAAAACATTTTAAAAAGTCACTTTGCTCAGAAATGTACTATATGTGATGTGTAAATGAAACATATTTAAATTGTATGTTCAGTTTTGTGGTCAAAAATAAATGCATTGTTTTGTATGAATGCTATAAGGCAAATGTATTTTTTATGCACACCAAAGGCAAATAGATTCTGTCAGCACTGTGACTGACCCTGATACAGTTCACTGCATGTACAGCTCCAGATTATTGGTTATTAAACCCAACATTGTCTGTTCTTCACAAAGCCTTTCAGTCACTAAGTGAAGGAATCTGATGAAAATTTATCTGCTGTTTTTATTACAGGCTCTTCAGAAAACACTGAAATAGCTGCATCCAACTAAAGAAGCAGAATTGTCTTGTCTGGATTTGATAGTGTTGCAGTTGTCGTCCTCATTGTGCACCAGAGCACATCTCTTTGTGTTTTATTATAAAGCTGAAAGTCAGGAGAGACTGGCAGGGAGCTGAATAATCAGCACAGTATGCTTCGAAATCTGATAAAGTAGCAGAGCTTTTAACAGTGCTCTTCGGACTGCTGATTAAGGCACAGGCCATTGTGTTTTGCATGTATATAGAGAATCAGAGCATCCTGGGTCCTCTGTCTATTCTGCTAAATGTCCATTTCAGACAGATGGCAAGAAGCAAGCTTCCATTACATAAACATTTGGTCAAGTATTTGTGTCTGTATTGTAGAGAACAGGGAATAGAACTTGGCTTACTGGGGTTATGAATATGGATATTGTAATGTGCTAAAAATAATGCTTAATAACTTTGATCCAGATTTGTTAGTCATGAACAGTAACTATATGTGTTTATGCTAATGTTAATGTATATATACATACACACTCCCTGTGACACATACCTCGTATCTCCACTCATTATCCATTTGATCAGCTCCACTGAGCATACAGGAGCACTTTGTAGTTCTACAATTACAGACTGCAGTCCATCTGTTTCTCTATTTTCTCTGTATACTTTGTGAGCCTCAGGACCCCCACAGATCAGGCATTATTTGGATGGTGGATGATTCTCAGCTCTACAGTGACACTTATGTGGTGGTGGTGCATAAGTGTGTGTTGCACTGGTTTGAGTGGATCAGACACAGAACAGCTATGGAAGAGTGAAATAGTACACAGAGGCAAAGTCTACAGACAAACAGATGGACTACAGTCTGTAATTGTAGAACTACAAAGTGCACCTGTATGATCAGTGGAGCTGATAACATATACAATGAGTGTAGATACAAGATATGTGTACCTAAAGAATTGGCCAGTGAGTGCAAATATATATGTAAATATACCAGTTTCTGCATATATATATATATATATATATATATATATATATACAGGGGTTAGACAATGAAAGTGAAACAGCTGATTTTACTAATAAGTTATTAGTAGGTGTTGGGCCTCCTTTTGCAGCCAATACAGCGTCAATTCGTCTTGGGAATGACATATACAAGTCCTGCACAGTGGTCAGAGGGCTTTTAAGCCATTCTTCTTGCAGGATAGTGGTCAGGTCACTACGTGATGCTGGTGGAGGAAACCGTTTCCTGACTCGCTCCTCCAAAACACCCCAAAGTGGCTCAATAATATTTAGACACAAAGACTTGCTGTCTTGGTCACAGATGCGCCAGCAAGACGTGCACCAACAATTTGTCCTCTTTTGAACTCTGGTATGTCACCATAATGTTGTGTGCATTGTAATATACTATATAACTGTGCTCTTACCTGCTAACTGAACCTTCACACTCTGCTCTTACTGGTGCAATGTGACATTAATGACCACCAGACTGGTCCAATTTAGCCATGAAACCTCCCACACTAACATGACAAGTGTTTCAGTTTCATTGTCTAACTTCTGTATATATATATATATATATATATATATATATATATGCACAAGAAAAGGCATATGTAAATGTGTGTGTGTGTGTGTGTGTGTGTGTGTGTGTGTGTGTGTGTGTTAATGTAATCTAAATGGCTGACAGTAAAAAGAAATAGATGTATCAAATTTCTAGATAATTTTTCAGTTTTTCTTCAAAAATTTTCTATTCTTCTTGAATCCTTAACCTATTACACCCAACTCCTCATCTGTATACTAAAAAGCAGAGGTCAGCCCCTTCACATACATACATGCATACATCAACTGCTAGGCCTTCCAGTTCACAAGCAGAAGAACAAGACTTTTTTTGTAAGCCGTGGCTGTGGCCTTTGAGGGTATTGGCAGCATTTCATATTCATGATTCTGAGCCTGACTTTGTGTGCCTCAGTTATATAAATGTGACCCTGTATGTAAATTTTGTTATCAGGTAGCCAGGAGGCAAAAGGTCCATACAGCGCGATGCTCCATTTCTCTCACAGAGCCTCAAAGAGGAAGGCATATTTATCCTCCTGCCCTTTTTCAGCTCGATTTGTACTGCATGCCTATTTTTAAAGAGATTTGGTTTGCACTGCAGGACTGTTTTCCCTTTGGTTTACACATTTTACACTGTTAGTAAAAGCTATTATACTAGAATAACATGAAATGAATTCTCAAATGCTTCTGTTGTCATAAAGATTGGCTGAATGAATAAAAGGCTCAAACTTTCTCAAATGGAGGTTCTGTTGGGGAAAAAAATAAGATGAGGTTGTGAGATGTGAAATCCCATTTTCCAGAGCTAATTTGACTAAACAGCCAACCAAGAAAGTTACTGCATAGTTAAGCTACAACTCATAAGTGAATCCTCATTGCTCATGAGCTACCTGACTAATAACACACAGTAATATGATGGTCAGTAGTAGGGTTGACACTATGGGCAGTTGCTGAAAAAGGAAATCAGCATCTTTATAAAGATTGTCAGCAGATGGAAGCATGAATTGCTCTAAAATCTGGTAGATGGCTGTGCTGACTTTGGACTTGATACACAGTGGACCAACACCAGCAGATGTCAAAACATCACAGAAACTTCACACTGGACTTCAGACACCTTCTGTGTCTCTCCAATCTTCCTCCAGACTCTAGGAGCCTGATTTACAAGTTAAATACAAAATGTTCTTTCATCTGAAGAGAGGACTTTGGAGTACTCTGTAACAGTCCAGTACTCTTTCTCTTTAGTCCATATAAGACACTTCTGATGTCTCTGGTTCAGGATTGTTGATATAGTATTGTGGCAGCTGTAGCTCTGATACACACTATTTATACTGTTTAAATAGTAATTTTCTCAAACTCAGAAATATTCAAATGAGAGCCCCGAGTGGCTCAGGGGAGTAGGGCACTGCCACTATGAAGAGAGGATTGTAAGTTTGTACCCCAATCATGCTGTTTGTCATCGACAGCCAGGGCCTTGAGCAGAATTGACTGTGCTCTCTATTTGGCCATGACGGCGCATTCTCCCTAGCACTATAAACCATGTCGACTGACTCGGGCGTCTGCTGGGCGATCCATCAGAACTGGGGATCTGCGCTTTCCTCCGAGCGCACTAGCTGCATTACAGTGATGTATCACCAGCAGTTTGGGAAAAAAGGGGTTTGATGTCATTGGTATCGCAGGAGGCCTGTGCTCATCTGCCCCCTCCTAAGAGTCAGGTACATTGCAAGTGATAGTAATACGGAGCGTTAATAAAAGGGTGGGTTAATTGGCCACTAACATACATTGGGAGAAAATCAGGGGTAAAAATAAAAATATTATTATATAATTTGATATTCATTCATTCATTCATTCATTATCACACCCGCTTAATCCTTATCAGGGTCGCGGTTAGTCCCCCACCCCCTCACTGGCTGTAGGGCAGGGCATCACACTATTCAACTAAGCCCAGAACAGGGCACCAGTCCATCACTGGGTGAACACACACGCACACACATACATGGACATTTATTTATTTTTTTTTAAGAGTAGCCAATTCACCTGACCTCCATGTTTTTGGACTGTGGGAGGAAACCGGAGACCCCGGAGGAAACCCATGCAGACACGGGGAGAACATGGAAACTCCGCTCAGATGTGGACTCGACCCAAGACCTCAGCACTGAGAGGTGAATGTGCTAACCACTAAGCCAACGTGCCGCCCCAATTTGATATTCTGTATTTACTTTTTTGTATATTAATTATTTTATTGTTTTTCTCTAATATAACATAGAAGGAAGACCAATTATGACAATAGTAGCGACACACATTGTTAAAAAAATTAAGTAAGACTGTAACATAATGTAAAATGTCAGTTGAAGTCATTTCCTGAATCTGCACTTCCAAAATGTGTGAGGGGTGTAGGTTTCTCTGAAGGCATGTGGTGGGGCTGTTTCAGAAAGATCTATTACCCCACTCTAGAATCTACACACTTGAGATGGTTAAATGTGACTGTTGTGAGGGAATGAATGATTGAGTTACAAGATTCATGAGCAGAGTGGAGGTAAATAACAGTCTACAAGGCCAAACTTCTAAAGATCTTCTATACAAAATACCATCATGTACTGCAAACAAGTTTTACACGACTGGAATACATACACAGCTGAGAAAAGAGCTCTGCATCAAGGAACCCAGGAGAGTGGAGAATTTGCTTTGTATTTATCTGAATCTGATCCTGCTTGACCTTGAGCAGGCCCACTGAGGCCCAGTGGGTCTCTGTGTTGCATTTTACACAACAGCAAACACATCTGTAATCCTCTTTGTGCAGGCACAAATCGGAAGGAGAATTGCACCTCCAGCTTAGCATTCTCTGTAACTTGTGAAAGGCAAATGTTTGCCCTGATCGCACACCAATGCCATGCTGTTGATTCTGTGGCTATTTGAGGCAGTAACATTTCTGCAAATTGAAGTTTGCCGTGAAGCCCGTGGGAGCGTCCCGAAACAAACCCGCGATGCCTGAATGGAACGAAACGGTCTAAGCTCATCATTCCCACGAGCATCTGCCCACTTTCTTTGCTAACAACTCAGAGAACAATTGAGCCAAATTTGCCTCTGCATCGTCTAAACATGCTAATTTAAGATTCAGGCTCCTCTACCCCTGCCCAACAAAGGGGCTCTACATGAATCGCTTATCAATCAATTCGAAACCAAGACTGTTTCAAGGGCAAAATGCTTTTCTGTTTCATTTGCAGGCCTCAGAGGAATGCCTCTGCATAGCAATCATCACCAAAGTCCATGCGAGTGTTTATTGAAGGCATTATTGTAAGCCAGTTGAGATTTTGTGCACACAGCTGTATGGAGCTGCGGCATTGATTTACATCAATTGACTGATTAATCTGTCGTCCTTGTATTAAAGAAAGAATAAATTGTAACCAGCATTTCTGAGTTATTGTAGCATCAATTATGCTACTTCTTTCCTTCTAACTTTCCAAAATCATAAGAGTTGTATAATGCTGAAATTTAATTTTGTATCTTTGATGCTCAGGAGACTTATTTGAGATTCTCCAATTCCACTGGAGAAAAAATGTGAGACAATAAAAGAGACTTGAGAGTCTTCTGGTTCAGATAAACATAATATACAATCATAGAATCAGAAGTGAGGAACTGAACTGAGAACTGATATTTGTTTCTTTACATTCTGTATCTGTCATTATGTTGGCAAATATGAGCACAATTTGAGACTTTATTGAGATTTTTAAAAAAACTCAACCAGAGATATGTGAGAATACTGAGGTCTTGTTCTTGTTGGAGAAATATCTGAGCAGCAGGAGAGCTGATGTCTCCTTTGTGTCTCCATCTGGTCTCACTATAGTCTACTCCTGAGATGTTAAGGAGTTTTTTTTGTTTGAGGTTAAAACTGAGGGCTTGAATGGAAAACTGAGATGTTTTGTCTTTACTTTCTGTATCTGTCAGTATGTTGGCAAATGTGAGCACAATCTGAGACTTTATGGAGATATATAGAAAATCAATTGAGGATATGTGAGAATACTGAGGTTTTGTTCTTGTTGGAGAAATACGTGAGCAGCAGGAGAGCTAAAGTCTCCTTTGTGTCTCCATGTGGTCTCACTATAGTCTACTCCTGAGATGTTAAAGAGATCTTCTTGAATTTTGTTTTAGGTTAAAACTGAGGATCTGAACTGACCACAGATTTCTTCACATACTGTATATGTTATTATGTTGGCAAATGTGAGCACAATTTGAGACTATTGAGATATGTAGAAACTCAACCAGAGATTTGTGAGATTATTGAGATCTTTTTTTTTTGTTGAGGAATATCTGAGCATAAATATCTGTCTCCTTCTGATCTCAGTATAGTCTGCTCTTAAGACATTAAAGAGATCTTCTTGGTTTTTATTATTTTTTTTTTTAAACACATTTGATTGGTTATGGAGCTGAGTTGAGGTAATTGACTATTGGATAAGTCATCTAGATTTATGTATGCTAAAGACAGATTCTAACAAGAAATAGAAATATTAGCTCTTAAGTGAAAGCTACATCACTGCTCAATGTCAGGTGGCCTTGAGAAATCACATAAATCGCAATTCTGACAGCGTTCCCATCTACAGTCTGGTCGTTCTGCCTATGAGATCATATCCGAGGTCATACAGGGCCGCCACATTTCAATCAACTTTACGCAACACGACAGCAAGATCACATGGCCATTTGTGGCCGAGAGATATTGGTATCTTTCACATTTCTCCCACATTCTCGCCTGCCGTAATCTCTTTCACCCCAGACAAACCCATCCTGACACTCTAAGCCTCTCAGAAAATTAAGTGAAATATTAAACTGGATCTTAAAGGGTATGGGGGGAGACAGGCGCCATGCTGCCATCCATATTCATGTGCTATTATGCAGTGAGATGTGCAGAGCCAGATCACACCTCCAGCTTCAGTTTCACAACTCACAATCATCTCAAATGAACGGCGGGGCAGACGTGTGAGCAGCACTTTTGGTGATTTTGCTTTGGATTGGTTTTACAATGCCGTGGAAAGGGTGTGTTTAAGACGTTATTTTTCTTTTATTAGAGCATCTCCAAAAATGAGAACATCATGAAAAAACTCATTTATGTTCATCATTTATTTATTTTTTATTAAACTGTCATATATTTTATACTCATTACACATAAAGTGACATATTTCAAGTCTGATGTTTCAAGGTTGATACTGTTTGAGTAGTAATTTGATCCAAATGAAATATGTAATAATCTGAGATTCTGGATGTCTGATTGTCATGAGCTATAAGTCATAGTGATCAACAGTAAAACAAAAAAGGCTTAAAATGTCACATTATGTGTAAAGAATTTAAATATGACACTTTACAATTTTTGAGATGCACTAGAATTAATTTATCTGCAGCTATAAATGTAGATTTTATTAACTTTTATGTTGATCTTATATATAATACTGTAGTCATCATTATCAGTATGTTTTTTGCTTTTGAGAGCTGGAAAAAATGAATGAACAGATTATCACTTAATTACTAATATTATCACATTTATACCAGCAGCACCAATTTCAGGCCCAGTGCTCAAGAATAGTTTGGATTTGCCAAACAAGAGTCCAAACTCTCTAAAAAAGCGTTTTTCACTGGTAGAAACTGTATGGATTGACTGTCAAGGACAATGTACACTCTTAAAAGTGATGGTTCTTCAAATGTTCTTTTGTAAAGAAAATATTTATATATAGAACCCTTTTGAAAATGGTTATATATAGCACCAAAATGTTCCTCTATTATTACAAGCTTGACATTGCAACTAGAGCAGAACCCTTTTGGGGGCTATATAGAACCTTTTTCAAAGCAGCTTTACAGGGTTAGTAATAATAAACATCAAATCATTTATCCCTAATCCCCGGTGAGCAAGCCAACGGCGACAGTGGTAAGGAAAAACTCCCTCAGAGCTGGAGGAAGAAACAAAAGGGAGGAACCAGACTCACATGGGGGACCCATCCTGCTCTGGTCAACTTATTCTAAGTTTGTGATAAATCATAATCATGTGATGTTGTTGTAATGTTCAGGTGAACTGATATGGTGACAGTAGTGGGACAGGAATGATGATAGTGGTAGCAATGATAACGGCCAGAAAGTCCATATAAACTCCAATGTAGGCAGTAGAGTAGGGTATCTGGAGCAGGCCACAGTAGTTGGAAGTTGGTGGGCAGCTGATCCAGGGAAGCATCATGCAGAGAATAGTAATCAGTCTTCCATCAGCCTTGGACTGGACCGATGGGCAATCACTCACTCGGAAAAGGCAAAAATGGAATTAGTTCTGTTTGGATTTATAGAGCAGGGGGATTATGAGACATATCAGAGTGTGGCTATTGACTCCGGCAGAACTATCTAGAACAGCCTACCTAAAAGGAGAGAGCCAGAAGGTAAACAGGCATGGGAGCTCCCCGAGGCACTGGCATCCCTCTGCTCACCGTCAACAAACCTGAGTGATCGCGTGAGCAACGGTATGACAGCCCCAGTATCTCAGTTCACTATAAGTCCCTACGTCAGTGCACCCCTGGACTTACAACTTTTCTATAATGTAAAGTATTAATTACCAATTATTATTAGAATCATACACAAGATAAGATGTAAAATATCTTATGCCAAACCATTAGAGCTTCACATAGGCCCCACCCTTGTCACATAGGACCCACCCTTGTCTCTTTCTACCAGCAGCCACACAATGCTATTGTTTCAACCCTACAGCTACACCCTATGGTTGCTGTGGCCGTTTATGAGCTGATCAGCAACCAGCTACCCTTAACATCTACGGTTACTTATAGAGCCCATCACATGAGTAGCCAAACCACCCACTGCATTGCTAGCTCTTCACAGGGGTCATCAGGTAGGCACCTTCCCTCATCAGTGTTTCGCTGAATTAAGCCTACAACACCTCCAGAAGACTCAACAGTGAAGTCTGGTGCCCCAGACCCAACCCCCTCCAAACTAGCTTTACAGACCTTCCTTACCCTTAACAAACGTAAAGATCCACAATGGCCTCCCTGGTGACTAAGGCTGTACCAAGCCCAACTGGCACCATTAATGCATGCTCAGTGCCACCAGTTCCATGTGATCTTCACGTGCTACAACATCAACCACCAATCAATCTGAAAAACAATTTCACCATAGAAAGAACCCTTTGGGCTCTTTGAGTGTTCATGGTTCTATACAGAACCATTTTCTTTATGAAAGAACCCTAGAAGAACCATATTTTTTAATAGTGTAGGTAAACAAACCACAGTATTTTTGCTAATGTGGATTGTGTTTTTATGCTCTGAATAGTGATGAGTGATGATTTTTACATTCATTGAATTTTGTAGTTGTTTGTAGTTTACAGTCCTGAATAGATGCTATTATGTTCATTCTGTTGTGTTCTCTGCTTCCAGTCCTCATGCGCTATTTGCTCACTCAGAACAGAAAGCAGCCCTGCTGAATGGAGTGAATATTGCTATTTTGGAGCAGATCTTCAGTTATTACTGTACAGAGTCCGTCAAATATTATATTTGCTGCACAAAGGAGCGATGGAGGAAGAGGACGAGCAAACGAGTTCTACGCTCTGCTCCATCTTCTTCTGCTGATTGACTTCAGGAGTTGACACACTTATGCCTCGGCAAGAAACATAATTATTTTTCCATTAAACTTGCTCAAGATAGGAATGTAATGATTTATGTCTGTCAGCTCTGCAGGGAATATAACGGCCACAAGAAAAAAAACTCAATAGATGGAGCATTCAGGAGCTTTTGCTAACCTGTGGAAAGAAAGTAGGTAAGAATGGAAGAAAGAATCAAAGAATCTTAGAAATAAAGATGGAAATAAAGGAACCAAAGGGAAGTGGGTGTTATCTGCATAAGAATGCTAGCAGCCTTGATTTCCACCTGGACAAATACATTCAACACTCCTGCAGAAAGCCGGAGCAAATACAGATACTGAACACTGCAAAATGAATAACAATGGCATCACTTCAGTACCTGAAAAAAGTTTCTTCAAGGTGAAAGCTTTACTAAAAGCTTGAAGCTCAAACTTTTAATGGTGAGGTAACGTAGACAATGGCTTTGAACTGAAGTTATAACTTTTAACTACTTTAAAGAAATCACGTTTACTTATTTTCCCACTTACCCCAGATGTAGACCTGGCTGAACTGGAGCTATGAGGCTAATGATGCTAAAACACTCAATAGACACCTAAATACTCCTTCAGAACACATCAGCAGAAAATATGGATAGAATGAGAAGAAAAGTCAGTCCTGGGTAGACTGGCCCAGACTATTCAATATGATTAAAATGATCAGTTGACCAGGAAGGGTGGGGATATGGGTAAAGCTGGGGTTGCTTTTTTGTTTGCCGAAATCAAGAAGTGGGGATTGATGGTGGATGGTGGTGCAGCTTTCTTGGTGAGTTATATACATGAAGGGGGTGCAGTTTAGTTTCACTTTCTTTTTGCCAGATGAATGACCTTTGGATGGATGGCAGATCAATCAAACTGCATATACGTCTCAGTGTGGTCAGAGTTTTACTGCAAAGTATGACATGAACTATACTTAAGCAATAGAATACGAGAGGGAGTGTGTTATCGCGAATAACATCACTTAGATCATCACAGCCATGATGTTATTCGTGATAGCACACGACCTCAAGTGTTCTATTGCTTTTATACAAGTTTTTTTAAAAAAAAAAAAAAAAAAAAAAGAAATCAAAGAACCTCAAGAAATTCATAACGATATGCTTTAATACGGCCTTCCGCCAAAAAGTAGTTCTACAAGTGTAACTGTAACAGTTCCTTGGCCTGTCTCAAAGGCTACAATACGGCGTATAGTTTATACAGGCTAACACCACCAACGTTAACTTTAAATCAAAATTGGGATTAAGCGAAGATTAAGCGGGAAAAAAAATACAAAACTCAGGGTCACTCTTCAAACACCAGGGTCGGCTGAGTGGAGGCTCGTTAAGGTACCTATTGAGCCCTGTACGCAATCCAAGAAAGCTGCTGATACTGTAA
>BRDA01030525.1:12861-26600 GCA_036984385.1 Crenuchus spilurus | reverse complement strand
GGTCACTCTTCAAACACCAGGGTCGGCTGAGTGGAGGCTCGTTAAGGTACCTATTGAGCCCTGTACGCAATCCAAGAAAGCTGCTGATACTGTAAAGCTCCCCTTTTGTGGTGCGGATAGAGCCATAGAACTGCCTAAGTATTAAATTCAGCTCAGCTGAATTTACCAAATTAACCTTAAAGTAATTTTGTAAGAGCCAGTCCATAAAGCACTTTGTAGCCCACTTTGTTTGTCGAATTGTATTTTGCTCATTTCGAGCCAGTTCCAGCTCGTTCAGTTGATCTGCCGTCACTGCCGTCGACCTAACAGTTTTCGTGGTGTTCGTAGGTTCAGAATTTGATGCAGGTGTGGAGTCACACTCTTCTTCAGAGTCTGTCCAAACTGGTTGCAGGTCAAATGTTATGTTAAAGGCATCCATTTGATTCATTTCTGCAGGTTGTATAAGCACAGATACAAAAATGTTTGTGTGTATATGCCGTTACTAGGCAACGCGTCCGCGGACTGATACAGCTTTAGTGTGAGAAGGCCGTGCTGTTATCACGTATATCAGCACGGTTAGAATACTTCTCAACCAATCAGATTGTGAGGTCGGAACTAACTGTTGTATAAAAATGAATAAAACCTCAACACTAATAGTACCCATTTCAGACAGCAGCAGAGCTTGTAGAATACTTGGATTAGATTATTCCACATTTCTGATGGTCATCAACTTCTAGATCAGTGGATCTCTTGCTTCACTGAATCATTGTACTATAGGACTATATTGACTAGCTGTGATGTCCCAAAGTTGACATGATTTCAGTATAAATGTATCAGTATACAGTAAATAATTGTAAATAAGATTTTTATCATCTCATTGTTAACTCTAATATCAAATGGATTTATATATCATGAATGCTTGATCTGAAATTGTTAAAACCCTCAAAACATTTCTTACTTACAGTTCCATTATAGCATTTTCTAAACCTTGCTTTAATGTTTAGGACAGACATTACAGAGCCATCTCAACCATCACCAGTGGTCATGCAACAGCAGCCGCAGCCGGTCCACACCAGAACTCGCACCACACCTTAGCAATTAGACAGAGAGGTGAGGAGACTGAAATGGAAATGGGAAATTCAGCCAGGATATTGGTGTAACATTTCTCTTTTCGAGGAAATAACCAGAGACATTTTACTGACCTCAGAGGATCTCAACCTCAGTTTTACATCTCATCCAAAAGACAGCACCAGTTATACTGTACAGTTTTAGTTCACAGGGACATTGAGATCCACAGAATACAGCAATAGCACCTCCTGTTGTCAACCAACAACACTTCTAGTAGATGTAAGCACTTCTTTGGAGGCCTCCCATCCAATTACTAACTGGACCCAGACCTGCTTAGCTTTAGTGGATTTTCATGTTGTGTCATGTAGGTGATATGGCTGCTGAATCTCTCACTCTGTCTCTCCAACTGGCTTTCCAGACCTGTGCAATAGACCCAATTAAAAGAGACATTAAAGGTCTCTTGTAGGGAACATATATATATTTTATGTGCCGTTATAAAAGTCTGGAATGCAGAAAACTGTAAATGGCCAGTGGATTCATTGAACATTACTGCAGAAAGCAGCTATCTGCCTTCACTTTATGAACATTTTACACCCCATAAGGGCCTCATTCATTATGTTTGGCCAGGAAAGAAGTGTCATGCACCAAACACTGTAAAAGACTAAAGGACAGTCATGTATTCCAGCAACTGATGTTTAAATGTGTGCATCACCCTTCTAATTGCTGTTGAATGAATAGTATACTGAAAATTCTAAAGTGTACAATTTTCCACTTAAATGACATTAATCAGCCAAAACCCATTCAAATTGATCTACGACCACAGCACATCAGTGCCAGTATCTCACATTATAGCTCCCTCTCATGTATTATTGCTTAAGTAAAAAACTGCAAACAAAAATCAACATTTAGTCAAAGTTTTTACTACTTATTCCAAAAAGATATGGCACATGTGGAGCCATCACAGTTTTAGTTCTAAAGTTAAATGATGATGATCTGTATAATATGTTGAATAGACATGATGGTGACTGTTTAACTGAAGACATCAGTCTGGACATAAACATCAGTCATGAATGTTGATGAAATAGTCACTGATGATCATCTTAGCTTTGTTTGTAAGAAAATTTGATCATTTTCATCTCAGCTCCAGACGTCAGGCACTGATACTGTGTCAGTATTTTTGAAGTCAGGCCTTCCTGATGTAGGCTACTGAAGACATCAGTGTCTTTCCACACTGTAGTCAAAGCAATGAGCCTGAATATTACAATGTTTAGGATTTGTCACACTGCTGCGTTGCTCTGTAGGAGGATCAGGGCCTGTGATTTATCACTAGGCTTCATTTCACCCATGACTCCTTTACCACTGCTTCTACATATGGGTGAAATGTGAGCTGGTGACATTATGCTCAGAGATGATAGATGAGGGAGCAGGGACAGCTAAGACTATGGAATAATCAGTCATAAAGCTCTGTGATTTGGATAACACTTGCACATATCTATAAATTTGTGCTTTTTACTGGTACAAAACTTTACCAGTGCAAATATAACTGCTGAGAATTAGCAGTCACACATGTAACCTCTTAAAGATACACCCTCCAAATCTGGTAGATTCTCAACCACTTAGCAAATGTGAAAAATATGAATAAAAATAAAAAAAAAATAAAATAAAATGTTAGCAGGTGTGGATAACAACAGTGAGCACAGCACAGCAGTTAACAAAAACAAATGATAGCTCAATGTCAAACAGTGCAAAAAAACTATCAGCAAAACAACCATACCCACAAATCATTACATATTAAATGCTAACTAGGATAGAAACTTGTCGTAGTGCTTTAAAATACTGAGACAAAAGTTTCTGGACACTTATGAATGGATTTAAATGGGACAGTGGCTTTTGATTTTCCAAAATCCATAGGTTGGATCAACCCCAAAAATACATATCTGTATGCATTTTTTTTGCAAATATGTGGAATAATAATAATAATAATTATTATTATTATTATTATTTATTTATTTATTTATTTATTTATTTATTTATTATTATTATTATTATTATTATTATTATTTATTTGTTTATTTATTTATTTTTATTGTTATCATTATTATTATTATTATTATTATTATTATTATTATAGAAGAAGAAGAAGAAGTTCTGTATGTGGAACAACAACATAGGGCTTTTCAAGCCCTATAATAAAAGTGCCATAAACTCTACACTTGGTGCATAATTGCACATCAAAAACATAACTGCACTAGAGAGTATATTCCATTAGAAAGAAGAGAAAGGCAATAAATTAATGCCACTGACTTGCAGTACAGCTGGTCATTCTTGATCTCTTTTAGCTTTGTTCTAATCAGCTTTCGACTCAAGGATGTAGGATCATTAAATGTAAACTTAAACAAATCCTTTAAGAGGACAGAGGCTGTAGGATTTGTCTCTGCAATACTGCTCTCTACAGGAGTCCATTAAGCTTATTATAGGTTGCACCTCAAAAGCACACAAGATCAGGCTGCAAAGTCCCAGTCATGTATAATCAAGAAGACCGGAGAAGGTGCATTGCATGAAAGATCAAAAATCAATGGCAGAGTAAATTGAGCTCTCAGTACAAAAAACGCAGGTCTAAATTAATTATCCTGTCTTTGCAATATCCGGTGAATTTCTGTCGAGCACCATATGGTGGGCTTATTATAGTAAATCATTTGTAAATGAAATCAATAGACAGTAGAGACTCCTTTTCCGATTCATCAACCTCAACACTTCACCACGGGGATTCTTTTTCATGTGTTTTAACCGTGCTCTCATTTTCTACCTAGAAGATTCCTTGATTACCCCCAGGACATACTATTCATACTCAAAACACACAAGCCCATTGATCTAGCTAAAGCCTCTGTCAATGTGTACCAATATCCCAGCGTTCAGCGCTTTAAATGGAAAGTGCTGTTTCAATGAACCGTGTCTGACACAGAGGTGCATCTGCTGAATCGCTATATGCTGGGATCTCAGGAGGGCAAATTGAGTGTGAGATGGTGGGTGTAGCACAGAATGATTAAGCTGAAATGGCTTCGTTCTGAGCTCATGTGTTTAGAGACACAATAGAGAAGAATACAACAGGTGAGAGGAGAAAGAATGAGAACAAGAAGAAAACAGAAGAGGAGGAGAAGAGGGAGAAGAAAATGTGAAGAACAGAAAAAGAATAAAGAAAAACAAGCTAGTAGAAGAAAAACAGGAGGAGAGATATAGGACAAAATGGAAATAGAAGTTTAAGTATAAGAAGATAAAAGAAGAAGACAGTGATGAAGAGGAGGAGGATGATGAACAAAAAGAATAAAATAAAAACAAATTAGAAAACAAATAACAATAGATGAAAAAAGAAGTTGACAAAGGAAGGAAGAATAAGAAAAGAAAAAATGAAAAGGGACCAGAAGCAGTAGAAGAAGAGGCAGCCGTGGCCTGGTGGTTAGAGAACTGGGCTTGTGATCTGAAGGTTGCTGGTTCGATTCCCAGATCCAACAGGTCATGACTGAAGTCCCATTGAGCAAGGCACCTGACCTCTAGCTGCTCCTCGGGCGCTGTGACTAGGGCTGCCCACCGCGCCAGCCACGTGTGCTCACTGCCCCTAGTGTGTGTTCACTAGTGTGTAAATGTGTGTTTCACTGCACGGATTGGGTTAAATTGCAGAGAATTAATTTCCTAAGTGTGTAAAAAGCACAAGGATCAAAACAGTACTCTAAATCTAAAAAAAAAAAATCTAAAGAAGACAGAAGCAAAGATGAAAAAGAACAGAAGGTGAAGAATAAAGAACAACAAACTAGTAGAAGAAAAACATGAATGTAGTAGATAGAGAAAAATAAAAGAAGATGATGGTGTTGGTAGTGAAGAAACAAATATCAAAAATGAAAAAAGCTGAAAAAGAAGAAGAGCAAGAAAATAATAAATGGAAAAGAAAAGGAGAAGAAAATATTTAAAGATGTAGAGAAAACTAGAAGTAAAATAAAGAAGAATCAAAAGAATTCTTCTGAATATGAAGAACAAAGAAGAATGAAAGAATAAACAACAAATTAATTAAATAAAAAACAGCTTCTAACTAGTCCAGGATTTCTTGCAGACTGCATGAGGTTCCCCTCCAGGATTTACTGGCATATGTCTGCCTTTTCCCCTTTACCCTCACAAGCCTCCAAGAACCTGCTACACAGAAGCTTCCCCACAGCATGATACTACCACCACCATGCTTCACATTTGAGAGATGGTTGGGGGATGTATGTTAATGGGACTGAGCCATCTAGGTGACCCAGTTCTGGAGTTGTAGTGTTTTGTTAGCTGATGAAATGTAAATTTATTTTCTTAAGAAATTATATTTTAAGTATAAAAAGCTAATTTATAGAAGAATGAAGAAGATGAAGAAGAAAATTAGAAAACAAGTGGGAACAAAATAAACAAACAAAAAAACAGGACAGAACAACAGAATAAAAACAAGAAAAAGAAGAACAATTAATAAATTAGAACAAAAGGAAAATAAGAAAAAAAACAGAAGCAGAGGAAAAAGAATAGAAAAAGAAAGATTATTTACTTTCTGTTCCACATTTCATGCCAGTTTATTGCATCCTACAAACCTGTTGTACAAATGAGGAGCACTGACCTCGTACTCCCCAAGGGGTTGAGATATGCTTTTTGGTCACAGCGCGTTAAGCAGTTGATATGGGACGTGGTTAATTAGTTGGCTCTTGGCGCTAGGACAGTGTGCAAGGTTAAAACGTATGGAGGATCACCTCATTAATCTGCACACACACCGATCCAGGACAACATCAAGACCTTTTCCCATCTGCAGGCTGTAAAATGATGCATCACCAATTTGCTGTCAGCATGCAGCTCCCAGTTTTCCTTGGATATAAAAGAAAAATGGTGATGCAAGTTCTGGAAAAATGCTGAATCATTTAACTGTTGCAGTGTTCATTAAAACTGCTGTCAATTACTTCCTGCAACAAGATTATATTAACTCATAATACAGTATGTGAATGCAAGGCTATACAGTACCTATAAAAAGATTTACCCCTTAGATGTTTTCATATATAATATTAATTTCCATAATTCCATTCAAAAACTTAAACTTTCATAGATTATAGATTCAGGGCCCACAATTTAAACTATTTCAAGTATTTATTTGTTTATTTTCACATAATTTGGGCTTCCAGCTCATAAAACCCACGTAAACAGGATTTCAAAAAATTAGAATACTGTGGAGAAATCAGTCCAAATTTTGCACGGCATGAAGGTTTTAAACTGAGTGTGACACACTAATCATCTACTAAACTCAAGGTGTCATTAAATTGCTTCAGTTTGGTTCAATTGTCTCAGTTTGGTTCAATATGGGGAAGACTGCAATCATAACAACTGGCCAGAAGACCATCATTGATACCCTCCATAAGATGGGGAAGTCACAAAAGTTCATAGCTAAGGAGGCTGGCTGTTCACAGAGTGCTGTGTCCAAGCATATCAATGGAAAGCCTAGTAGAAGGACAAAATGTGACAGGAGAAGATGTACCAGCAAAAGAGATGACCGTTGGTCAAGCCACTTCTGAACCTGAGCCAAAGTAGGAAGCGTCTCAACTGGGCCAAGGAGAAGAAGGGCTGGACCATTGGCCAGTGGTCCAAGGTCCTCTTTTCTGATGAAAGTAAAGTGTGCCTTTCATTCGGGAATCAATGTCCAAGGGTTTGGAGCTCCAGTGTAAAATATCCACAGTCAGTCATTTTGGGGTGCAGTGTCTGGTGCAGGTGTTGGTAAACTCTGCTTTCTTAAGGTCCAAGGTCACCGCAACAGTCTACCAGAATGTTTTAGAGGACTTCATGATTCCTTCTGTTGAGGATCTGTATGGAGATGCAGATTTCATCTTCCAGCAGAACCTGACCCCTGCTCATGGCGCCAGAAGCACCAAAGATTGGTTTGATGCCCATGCCATCACAGTGCTTGACTGGCCAGCCAACTTGCCGGACCTAAACCCCACTGAGAATCTATGGGGTATTCTCAAGTGGAAAATGAGGACCACCAGACCCAACAACAAAGAAGAGTTGACAGCAAGCATTAAGGAAATCTGGGCTTCCATAACTCCCAGTCAATGCCACGGCTGACTGCCTCAATGCCATGTCACACCCAACCAAGTATTCAAGATTGACATATCATTTTGAAAGTACCATATTTTGACTGATTAAATGTGATCCTAATTTTTTTTTTTCGGCAAAAACTGAGAAGTAGTTTTTGTGGGTTTTATGAGCTGGAAGCCCAAATTATGTGAAAATAAACAAATTAATACTTGAAATAATTTAAATTGTGGGCCCTGAATTTATAATCTATGAAAGTTTAACTTTTTGAATGGAATTTTGGAAATTAATCAACTTTTCTAAGATATTCTAATTTTTTGGAATGGGTCTGTATATATATGAAATATATACATTCTATATCTGTGTCTGTGTTGGTTTGAGGTGTCATCTCATCAAGTCAAGTTTTATCAAGTCCAAAGTCAACACAGTCCTCTACCATCTGCCGCTTCAGCATGTGTGGTTGAATTCTAAGTACAGTACCAGTCAAAACTTTGGACACACCTTCTCATTGTTATTGTTATTATTTGTTATTATTATTATTGTTATATACATTGTAAATGAATACTGAAGTCATCCAGACTATGAAGGAACACATAATGAATCAGGTAGTAAATTTAACAGTATTAAATAAACCAAAATATGTTTTAGATTTTAGATTCTGTCTCCCTGCGCACCACCCCCACTTTGTGAGATCCATCTTCATGAAGTCCATTGCTGGCGGGACCACTGTTTGACGAGTAGACGTGTGTGTAAAAAAAAAAGGTTTTTGCTCGATCCTTATGCTCGGTTCTGGGGTGGACGGGGAAGGTGGGGTGCGCAGCGAAGTTTTAATAATAATAATACATTTTATTTGTTGGCACCTTTCATAACACTCAAGGTCACCTTACATCAACCAATACAAAGATTAAAACATACATTTAATTCTTACAGCTACAATAACCAATTCACCATAATACGCAAACATAGAACAATAAATATAAAATGTGTTAAGGTGAATAGGCCAGTTTAAAAAGATACGTTTTAAGAGCCGTTTTAAATTCTGCAATGGAATGCAATGTTCAAATATGAGTGGGAAGCGCATTCCAGAGTTTGGATGCCACATAGGAGAAGGCCCTGCCACCCATTGTGTTAAGATTAATGGCTGGTTCTGCCAAAAGGCCTGCTGAAGAGGATCGCAGAGAGTGGGACGGAGTATAAAACTGAAGAAGGTCTGTCAGATAATCCGGGGATAAGTTATGAAGTGCCTTAAATGTCAGTAGTAAGATTTTAAAGTTGATCCACTGTGATAGTGGGAGCCAGTGCAGTTGGATCAGCAAAGGTGTGACATGCTCAGTGGACTTGTTGCATGTGATTATCCATGCTGCCGCGTTCTGAATATGTTGAAGTCTTTGAATAAGTTTATTGGGAATGCCAGCCTGGATTGCATTGCAGTAGTCAATCCATGAAGTGACCAATGCATTAACCAAGACTTCCATAGAATGCTGTGTTAAGATGGGCCGTAGTCTGGAGATATTTCGCAAGTGGAAAAAAGCAGTCTTGGAGATATTGTTTATATGAGTAGAAAAAGAAAGGGTACTGTCCAGGATGACACCAAGGCCCTTAACCTGGGTGGACACTCTCTTGAGCACTAAAATTGTTTTTTGAAAGTGCAGCTTTTGATCCAATAAGAAGTACCTCAGTTTTACTTCTATTGAGTTTTAAATAGTTTTTTGTCATCCATGAATGTACATCACGAAGACAGGTAAGAAGAGTAATCGGAAGAGTAGTCGAGCTTGGCTTAGTGGATACATAAAGCTGTGTATCATCAGCATAACAATGAAAATGAATGCCATAATGCCTAAATATTTTACCAAGTGGGAGAAGATAAATGTTAAACAGGAGTGGTCCCAGCACTGAGCCCTGTGGAACACCATTACAGACTGGGGAACACTCTGACCTATGATTCTGGATTTGTACAAACTGTGTCCTGTCAGCAAGATAGGATGCAAACCACTGATACACTGTGCCACAGACCCCAATGCTAGCCAGGCAATCCATAAGGAGCTGATGGGATAAGGTGTCAAAGGCAGCACTGAAGTCAAGGAGAATAAGAACAGAAAGCAGACCAGAATCAGCTGCTCTGAGGAGATCATTAGTAATCTTTACCAATGCAGTTTCTGTGCTGTCTTTAGATCGGAAACCAGATTGGAATCTTTCAAACAGATTATTATTGTGAAGATAAAGCTGGAGTTGGGCTGCAACCACCTTTTCAAGGATTTTGGAAATAAATTACAAATTTGAAACTGGCCGATAATTATTTAAATCAGAAGGGTCTAAACCCGGCTTTTTCAGAGTTGGTCGTATTATGGTAACTTTCAGTGAAGGAGGAACTATACCAGTGGTCAAGGAAGAGTTAATAAATCTACTTATGACAGAGATGATCAAAGGCAGACAAGCCCTTAGTAAGGATGTTGGAACAGGGTCCAGATGACAAGTAGACAAAGTCACTTAAAACAGAAGGTGGACACAGTTCTGTAATACTTTCTGATGGTGAATCAGACTGCGTAGAAATTTCAGAAGACAACTGTTCATGGATTGTCCTAATTTTGGAATTGAAAAACTTCAAAAAAGCTGAGCATTGTTCTTTAGTGCTATTACTATCCATGTTGTGTGCAGGTGGCTGAAGTAGTCTTTTCACTGTTGAAAAAAGATGTCTAGTATTTCCTTCACCTGCATTGATTATATTTGCATAATGACAAGTTTTCACCATTGAGAGGGCATTTTTGTAGTGAAGCATATGATCAAAGTACATTTGTTTATGTACAGCCAGTCCAGTGTAAAGGTGCTCCAAATGCCGACCAGCCACCTTAAGTTTGCGTAGATCAGGTGTATACCAGGGGGCAGCATGGACAAATGAGACCGCTCCTGTTTTCAAAGGGGCCAACGAATCAAGCGCTGAAGATAAATTAGTATTATAGTATTCCAGCAGCTCCATGGGGGAGGATACTGAGGCAGGGGTGGGACTAGACACAATTAACCTAGTAAAGTCTTCTGGATTAACATGCTTTATGTTTCGATATGACATCATACGCTGCACCTTTGATTTACCAAGTTGCAGATTAGCATTAAATAATACAACTTTATGGTCCGAGATGGGTAGTTCTGCTGAACTTTCTGTAAGACACAAATAATCCAGTTTATGATCATAGTGTGTTCAAAGCCGGTATAATTCATCCAGTGAGTATCTCAGTCTAGTAGTAGTGGCGATAGAAGAAAGTAGGGCAGAGAGTGTAACCCACCACAACACCTTAAGGTTTACCATGGTGTTGTCTTTAATGCAGCTTTCAATAAAACAGTCAACTTAAAACAATAAAAACATTAGATAAAAACTCTGAAACTCCGAAAAGGGTAGCGGCAGCCAGACGCGCCAGCGTTCACCCAGGTTTTAGGTGATGCCCCTATCCACAAATGAGGCCCCACGCACAATGCGTATTCCAGGTATGCAGAACGCCGGCCCTGCACACATCTGATGATCTCAAACACATTAAGAGGGCAATAAATACAAGTAATTAACCAACTGAAAGCCATTCCAGGTGACTACCTCATAAAGCTGACCGAGAAAATGTCAAGAAAGCTGGCATCTAAGCAAGAGGTGCCTACTGTGAAGAATGTAAAATATAAACATATTCTGGTTTGTTTAACACCTGTTTGTTTACTAAATAATTACAGATGTGTTTATTCATAGTTTGGATGATTTTGGTATTAATCTACAATGCAGAACATTTTTAAATTATGAAAAACCACAAAATGCCCAGAAAGTGTGTCCAAATATTTGACTGGCACTGTATGTAAATAGATTGTGTTGATTGTAAAGCATCCTCGGATATTAGAAAGGTGCTATATTTGTGTAATATCAATTCATTAAAACAAGGAAGGCTTGAGAAATATCACTTTACATGTAATTAATATAAAAAATGAAAATGTATATTTTTATAAAATTAAAATATGAGCAAAAATGAAAAAAAAAGTTCACAATATTCACATTTTGTATGTATTTTATATAGTTATATATATTTTGTATAGTCATTTTGATGTATGACTATACAAAATATAAAATAGTTGATTTACCTTCATCAGCTCAGTATTTGGTAGTAATCACAGTCATGATTCTCTAGTTCAGCTGCACATTTGGACACAACTTTCCTCATTCCTCTTTGCAAAACTTTACATGTCAAGTCACATGGGAATTGTGAATCAACAGTCTTTTTCCAAGTTGAGCCAAAATCCTCTACAGGTTTGACATCTAAACTCTTTTTAATAGTGCTTGGGCTCACTGTTGTGATGGAAAACAAAGCTTCTAGGAAGTCCTGGATTTGTTCAGACTGTGTGAGGTTTTCTTCCAGGATTTCATGGTGTATTCTAAACTCTACCCTCATAAGCCATTCAGGGCCTGCTACTGAGAAGCATCCCCACAGCATGATGCTACCACCACCATGCTTCACAGTTGAGGGGCATTTTGGGGATGCATTCTATTTGAAATGACTTAACACAGTTCTAGACTTGTAGTGTTTTGTTGGACTCCAAGCATGTCTTTTTCAGCAGACTTATAATCAGTAGACACGCTGATTAAAAAAATATTACTTCTTAATGAATCATTCCTGTATTAACAGCATATAATTTCAGAATAGATCATCACAGTTTATGAAGTCGTACAGTTGTATAATATTTTGAGGGAAAAGCTACATTTGACTATCTACACTCACAGATTACCAGGCAACACAGTAAGACTAGACTGCTGGACACAAACAGAAGGATGGGGAGGTGCTTCAGTACTGGCTTGATGCTTGACTCTAGTAGAACAAATGAATAAGCATGAGGTATCATCTAAGCTTTGAACCACCTCGCTGCCGCGCTATTATGCTTTAGCCCTTTCAAGAATGTTCTGAGGCTTCTCACAGCCTGAGTTGAACTTGAAGGAGAAAAAGAAGTCTGGCCTCAGGGAATTTCTCCTCTGAATCATGCTCCACAGCTGGCCAGACCATGCAGTTCAACAAAAACCAAGAGGCATCTTAAAGTCCTCTTGGTACTGAGGCCACACTATTCCCCAGGCCACAGGGCCACTCTTTTAGTAGCTGTGGAGTGCCCTTGACAGAGTGTCACATTTGCAGACTTTCTGCAATGCGCTTTCAGTGGGCAATTCCAGCTGCCAATCACATCCTCGAGTGTTTGAAAACAACGTATCAGGGATTTTGTGCGCGAGGCAGGTAATGATTTCCGTGTCCTTGAAATGGAAAACAACAGCTTGGATAATATTGCTGGGGACTTATCATCCATTGAGGTTTCTCTGGACAGGTTCCTTTGGAGACAAACATGATACTTTTGCTGCCAAAACATTTACAGTTGAGTTTTTCAAGGCTGGGCTGAAGTCTGAAGAGCTCAAGAGACTAGTAATGCACATTGTGTTTGGAATTCTGAATGTAAAACGCTTCCAGCTCCAAGTCAAATTGAATTTATTGTCACCTTGTGTTTTATACTACAAAAAGAAGATGCACTCATATTAGCATTGGTATAATGAATGATGCTGCAAGAGGATTATGATGACAAAATTGCATTAAAGTGTTGTTCTTATCAAATGATAGTTTGACATAAAAAATAAGAACTGGAAGCCGGAGTTTCAAGGCTAATGTCACTAAATACAAATACTAACAATTACTATCCACAAGTAAACTGCTGCCAATTAGCCTTTGTCAGTATGACTTCATCACTTGCCTCAAAGCATCTTTGTTAGATCATGTTCAGTGCATACAGCATCGGGTGACCAGATGTCCTCAGCATCTGGAAACATCCAGACCAGACAGCACAGCAGATGAGCAGATGTGTCATGATGTCACTCTTTTAGCCAATCAGAAGCTGGCTGCTGCTGTCTACTAACCACCTATACCACATGCTGACTTACGCTCTTAAAAAATGTTGTTCTTCAAGGGTTCTTTATTAAAGAAAACGGTTCTATTTAGAACCATTAACACTCAAAGAACCCAAAGCATTCTTTGCATGGTGAAAGGGTTCTTGTGATTGATGAAGAAGGTGTTGTAGATGTTTCTACACAGAACCTTTTTTTGAAAATGGTTCTATATACTACCCAAAATGGTTCTGCAGTAGTTACAATGGCAAGCTTGCAATAATAGTGGAACCCTTTTTGGAGCTGTATAGAAACATTTTCAAAAGACATCAGTAAGGAGCCATCTAAATTCTTTATTTTGTTCTGTTTAATATCTTATCAATTAATTGTGACTAATGTGATAAATCACTATTAAATACTTTGGTAACACTTTGTAATAACTTTCATTAATAAGCCATTA
This sequence comes from Crenuchus spilurus, assembly GCA_036984385.1. Lineage (NCBI taxonomy): Eukaryota > Metazoa > Chordata > Actinopteri > Characiformes > Crenuchidae > Crenuchus > Crenuchus spilurus. The sequence goes on along the minus strand of BRDA01030525.1, from coordinate 13,125 downwards.
ATTAATGATTAATAACTGAACAAATCATTAGTTGAGAACTTGAACATGAACAAATGTTTATAAATGACAGTTCATGTAGTTACTAATGATTGTATTCATTTTTGCAAATGTTAACAAATGATTAGTAAATAATTAGTAAATCATTTGTTAATGAAATTCTCATGAACTAATGATTTGTTCACAGTTATTAATCATTAGTTAATGAGCTATTAATGAAAGTTATTATTTGTTAGCAATTTTTTCATACATATATGAATATGACAC
>BRDA01030525.1:0-12851 GCA_036984385.1 Crenuchus spilurus | reverse complement strand
TAGAAACATTTTCAAAAGACAGTAAGGAGCCATCTAAATTCTTTATTTTGTTCTGTTTAATATCTTATCAATTAATTGTGACTAATGTGATAAATCACTATTAAATACTTTGGTAACACTTTGTAATAACTTTCATTAATAAGCCATTAATTAATGATTAATAACTGAACAAATCATTAGTTGAGAACTTGAACATGAACAAATGTTTATAAATGACAGTTCATGTAGTTACTAATGATTGTATTCATTTTTGCAAATGTTAACAAATGATTAGTAAATAATTAGTAAATCATTTGTTAATGAAATTCTCATGAACTAATGATTTGTTCACAGTTATTAATCATTAGTTAATGAGCTATTAATGAAAGTTATTATAAAGTGTTACCAATACTTTAATTGTTTGACAGCACTCTTATAATTTGTGTAATATTTTTTAAATATCTAATATATAAATAAAGCAAAGTGAGAAAATTACATTGATTTGTGCTCTCGATATCGGTATTCTACTGAACACTATTATTTTGTTTACTGTCTTATGATTTTAAAAATTATATTTTTATGTCATCCAATTGGTTACCATATCATGTCAGTTCTGCTCAAATGTGAAATAAAGGGAATATCTCTTTTGATTAATCTTAAATATACTCAATAATGTGGTTTCTGACACTAAATGGTAAGCATCTAAGCTAGTACATCTCAAAACATTGGAATACTGTAAAAGTTTATTTTTATTCAGAATGTAATTAAAAATTGTAAACATTCATATTTTATATTTATTATATGTTAAGTGACGTTTTGTGACCCTGATATCACATCCTTGGCCACGCCCCTTGTATTGTCTTGGTCTCTGTTGTGTATGCCATGTGCTCTTGTTTATGTTTTTCTCATGTCTTTATATCAACACCCCCAGTCACGTCATGTTATGTCATCAGGTTCATTGTTTGCACCTGTCGATTGTCAATTTCACAGTCTGCTCCCATTTCACGTTAATCAGTTTGCTTTAAAAGCCTCCCAATATGTCAGTCTCTTGTCTGTCATTCTGTGTTACTCTGTGTCATTATGTGTGAATCTTCGTCTTCAGGTCATTCTGTGTGTCTATGTCTTTATGTATAGTTTTAATCACAGCCACTGAATTTTTGTTTCAGTTTGTTGTCAATAAAGCCACGTTTTCTCTGGGATCCCACTGCGTCCAACTCATCCAGCTGCACCCCACGCTTGCACATTTCTAACCTTATTCTATTAGAATGTTTGATTTTGAGTAAATTACTACTCAAACAGTATCGACATTAAAACAAAAAGACTTAAAATGTTACTTTACTAGCTATGAATACAAAGAATATGATATTGTATCTTTTTGTATGTAAATATGAAAACTAATTTTTTACCATATTTTAATGCACTACAAGTAGCATTATACATTATGCATACAATATTATATAGTACACAGTAAATATGCCAGTGTTAAATCAACACTATTAGAGTTAAATTAACACTGAGGGTGTCAAAATGTAACACTCCCAGTGTTAATTTAACTCTAATAGTGTTGATTTAACACTGGCAGATTTACTGTGTATACAAGTAGCAGCCATCTTGAAGTCTGAATTTAGTTTATACGTTTTTCCATCAGACAATAAAAATGTCTTGACTAATTGTGTAAATTTGATTTTTTTAAACTTTTTTCTTTACAGTTACTGACCAATACATGAAGAACATATCTTCCGTTTTAAAGGATGAAACATCAGATGTAATATTTGATTGAAGTGACCTGGTGAGAGCACAGTACAGAACATGTGCTGACATTCCCTGGTAGCATATACCAGGTGAAGATTCTTGTTTCAGAGCACTCTATAGACAACCTTCAACCTTTACATCATGCAGTGGGAGGCTTGCTGAGATGGGACTTTGACATCAACCTTTTTTCTGCAACCTCAGGCTGAGCTTTCATCCCCTTCTGTTTGTCACGGTGCATCCAGCTGATTTGGATACCCTCCCCTCCAGCCTTATCTCAATTTACACCCAGTGGGTCTAAACAAAGCCAGCAGATGGAGAAGCACTAATGCTTTTTGTCAGCTTCCTGACAAACACTTCCCTACAGTTCAGTTTCCCTCCTCCACACAGATTTTTCCTGTTCTGTTTAGCTCCACCCAAAACCTCCCTACTAATAATCATCCACCTATTTGTCTCCTTAGAGTTTTATTATATGATACAGTTGTATATCCACTTCTAACATATGTTTGTGAGTTTTTGATAATAACTGACACAGATTAGCTGCTTTAATTAGCTTCACATCATTTCGCTGAGCATACAGGAGCACTTTGATGTTCTACAATTACAGACTGTAGTTCATCTGTTTCTCTGTGTACTTTAGTCTAATTTCACCTGTTCTTCAATGGTCAGGACCCCCACGGGACCCCCACAGAGCAGGTATTATTTGGGTGGTGAACAGATGAGGTCACATTCCTCTGTGCAGAGGCACTGGTCAGTGATTGTGCACTTTCACTTTGTATACTGACTTCTGCTGTGTATTACAAAAAGATTTTTTGTTTTCAGTAAACTGGGGAGTGGGCTGTTCCGAGTGAAAATGATTCAGTCATAATAGAAAAACAGAAAAGTATCCATGCATGTGTGGGCTTTGCACCTCAACCAAACAAGCAATCGCTTCTTCAGGCAGAATCCAGGAATTTGGAAACACGTCTGACTTTCAATGCACTTTTCTCCTAGTCCTGACAAAGTCAGACTCCTGATAGCAGCATAGATTTGGTGCGAAAATGGCCCAGAACCAAATGGTTGTCAGAACTATTAACTGTATAAACAGGAATATTTCTCATCCCATCAATTAATTAAATCCAGTGCAATTCCTTATATACACACGGAATACAATTTAACATAACAATGCACTAATAATTATAATAATTCTTATTACAGTATAATGTTTAATGACATACACAACCTGTATAATGTATATATATATATATATATATATATATATATATATATATATATATATATAAAGCCTATCAGAGCGTCGCAGCTACTTTTAAACCTCCAGAATTAGAACTTTTTTTTTATTAACGTTACACTTATATAGCGCCTTTCTTGATACCCAAGGACACTTTACAATTTACACTCGCTCAGTCACACACACCAGCGAGAAGCAGCCAGTTGTGCACAGCATACTCTCAACCGGAACCGACCGTCCACCTGGAGGACTGCATTGAGCACTAGGGGTATCACCCAGGACAGAGTGCCAACCATATCTAGGCATACATACATACATACATTCATACACAAACCAATTTTTTTTTAGAGTAGCCAATTCACCAGATGTTTTTGGACTGTGGGAGGAAACCAGAGACACCGGAGGAAACCCACACATACACGGGGAGAACATGGAAACTCCGCTCAGATGGGGACTTGAACCCAAGACCTCAGCTCTGAGAAGCAAACGTGCTAACTACTTAGCCACCGTGCCGCCCAAACCGAGGTCAGAACTGACCTCTCAAACACTAGTCTACAGTAACTAGAACTTTTTACTGATAACTGGGTGGCACGGTGGCTTGGTGATTAGCTCGTCTGCCTCTCAGTATCCCTATCTGGGTAGAGTTTCCATGTTCTTCCTTTGTCTGTGTGGGTTTCCTCCAGTGACTCCATTTTCGTCCCACAGTCCAAAAACATGGAAATCAGGTGAATTGGCTACCTAAATGACCCTGTTGTGTGTGTGTGTGTGTGTGTGTGTGTGGGTGTCCAGATATGGTTGGCACTTTTGATTCCACTAATCCTCAATGCAGTCCTCCAGGTGGATGGTTGCCTCGGGTTGAGACACTGTGCGTGATTGGCTGCCACTTCTGTCTGGTGTGTGTGGTTAAGTGTGTGAAAGGTTTGTGTTGATTGTGTGTTGACAGGTATTATATAAGTGTAACTTTCATAACCACATCTGGCCCAAGCCTGGGTCATCATTCTATGTGGTAGGTCAGGTTCAGGCCACATCAACACTGCTATGAGGGATGGAAAGAAGAATTGAGAACATTGCTCACAGTCAGTGCACGAGATCTACAATACTTACCGACAGAATAAATGTTTCCCGTGATGTATTTGTCAGTTCCTTTCAAAATGGATTAAAAAAAACACTAAAGAAGGCAAACAAGGAATGAATTTTGGCAGAGATTTTTTTTTCAGGATCATAAATCCAGCCAGAAAAAAAGAAAGTACTCCTCGTCACGTCAAGGATACAAAGTATATTTTTCATAAATATCCTGAAAGATCACTTTAAATTCACCCTCCCCTGTACACTGGAAATCTCTCTGCTGACAGGCCTGACACTTCATTCATAACAAGCCGCAAGGGAGCTCAGCATAAACTTCCCAACTTCTCCAGACAGAGAGAGATGCTTGCCTTCGCAGGGGAGCACTTCATATACTTTATCTGAAAATTGCTGCTGTTGCTGCAGGTTTTTTATGACCTGAAATGTGTTTTTTCATCTCACAGGATGGTGTACAATATGATACTCTAGCATGTTTGCTTTTCAGAGCTGCTTTCAAGCATCTGCATTCAAAAACCCACTTACTTCAGATTCTGACATTGACACGACTCTCTGTATGGTCTCAGTAACCATTAGCCAGAGTTTTTTAGCTACAGTCTGTTCAATTGTGGCGGATTTAGACACAAAACACCATGTCCTAACACGTCAGGCCAATTTCTGCTTCTTTAGCCGTACAATTTGAAAAAAGCTTTGAAGACTTTATGCAGACACGCTGCAAAGCAAAATTGCTTTTTTGAATCATTTTGAAAAAGAGCATCCTTCAAGCGTTCTTTAATGAAGGACCATGACCACTAAAAATTGTTCTTTGCATGGTGAAATGGTTCTTCTCTGGACTACCTGGTTCTTCTCGAGCTGTACAAATGTGTAAAACTTCACTTTACTGATATCCTCTTCCATAACTGCTAACATCAGACTCAGACATCAGTCAAGAGAGGTGGGTTAATGACATTATGAGGGTGGGAGATTCAAGGCCAAATATCAGTTGGGAGCATCTAGTGGTGAACATCAGCTGAAAGGGAGGTTCCAAGAGTAAAGTAGTTGTGGGGGAGAGTGAACAACAACCAAAGAGGGGTAGATTCCAGTAGTGAACCTCAGGTGGATAATGATTGGGTGTCATTATCAGGCAGAGTCATTTGCACATGCTCACCTTTGCCCCTTGGTTGCCAGATATAGTGACATACATCCATACAGAAATGGAGAAGCACTCATTTGATTTGTATTGAGAGAAATTATCCATTTAGAACACTGCAGGAGAAAGGCTTAAAATAAATAGTCAAAAATCAGGAGTGTTGACAGGTGTGCACATCAGACAGCAGCATGGCTGATCATAAGTTCTGTCAGTAGACTCCACAACATAGAGTTAAACCATCTTAAGAAAGGACAAGTGTTCAATGATTAAATTATTTGGTGTAGGCACAGTCCTAATTCCAGGACCAATGATAAATGGATCCCAGCAGAACCAGTTGTTGAGAATTGGGACCAAACTGGTGGTCATGTGGTGGAAGGAGGGGACAACACAATAGAAGGGTTTATACATATGTAGGTGGCATGCTTTGATTGGCCAGGGAATGATTGAAGTAGCATTAGAGTCACCCTGCAGAACTTTTACTGAAGCTTCTATCCTAGTAATGCATTTTGACTGTAATCACTGGGCTATTTAGGTGACTATTGATTTCTAGGAATGGGATGACTTAGCACAATCTGTTCTTTGTATGTTCTTCTGTCTTAACGGGTTAGAAATGACAGTCCTCTTGCAGTGCTCTATGCATGACTCAGCAACCTTCACTTTGTATTCCATCTGCAGAGATGAACGCTCCAGAATCAATAGCAGCGGTTATGGGGGTCGACTATAAAATGCAGTCTGAGACCAATATCGATCAAACACTGCTTGACAGCCCAATATTGGGTTCTGATGACAAGAACTGATACATTTATCTGGGAGTTAGCTTGCACATTCAGGCTGGGTCCTTTGTGAGTGCTGAAATGAAGTGAAATGTGATGAGCGCAGGGTTTTTCCACCTGTACTCAGATGAGAACAGTGATGTCAAAAACTGATGTGCCATCAGAAGCACACATCTCAAATAAAATGCAGTGAAGGCTTCAAATCAAACCATTTTGCTAGACCCACACTCCATTGTCACCTTTCTGTGTCCTACTTTTGGAAAAAGATTAGACTGTTTTTTAATTAAAGATGCCAACAAAGGTTCTTCTCAGTATTAGAAAAAACACTTCAGGCTCTATAAGAATATTTTAACTAGGTGTACAGTTTTCGTGTAGCCTTTTTATGACTCGTGTGTGGTTTTATGTACTAAAACAGTAATAATTTATCTTTACATGACCATTTGCAAACTTATCTTTATCCCTCAGAAATGTGCTACTGTCCCTTTAAGACTGATGCATGCAAATAACCTGTTCTGATTGGCTAAAACAACCCCAGCTGAAACATATGTTATAACTTCAATATGAAGAAGTAGGGCTTAACTAATGTTGGATAGATTCTGTGAAGTTGTTGGTTTTTGCAACATCACAGTTTTGATTTTTAGAAAAATATCCATACGTGGACTGCATGATTTGATCTGAAATATGATTTATATATATATATATATATATATATATATATATATATATATATATATATATATATATTGTAATAAAGTGATACAGGCCCAGTAAAGAAGTTTGTAAATGAGTAGTGTTAGTGTGAAGAACATCCAAAAAATGAAAATCCTAAGATTCTTCTAAAATAAGGATATTAAAAGCGTTTATCTTTCTTTTGTATTCAGCGACAGGAGTCTTAGTGAGGTCAAGATGTTGGATGGTCACCACCACCAGCTCATCCCCACCTCATCCCAAAAGTATGAGATGGTTCCTCTGCTCCACATCTCAATGCTGGGTGCTTTATACCCCTCTAGCATGGCATTAGACTTTGTGCCAATATGTTTATGTTTAGTCCTATTCTATTGGCAGCACTTCTCTACAGGGACCAGACAGGCTGTATGTACGTACATCTGTGTCAATTTAAAGTAGCTGAATACATTCATTAAAAAGGGTGTCTATAAACATTTGTATATATTCAAAATATACAAGCCTATATTAAGCTCATTAAAGTCCACTGCCAATTTCTCCTATTAGCCATCTCTAATGTCATCTTCTAAGGTCCCTGTAGAATGTGCCCATCACCCAGCTGCGGCCACTGCTGAAGCTTTAATCAGAATGTAATGGTCTCAGCGAGAGAAGCAAATGAAACAAATTGGTCTCATTCCTCTGCTGTGACAGGAAAGTTGCCCTGCATGCCAATGAAATTTGCGCCGCCACAGTGACAGGCCTTTATTTTTCTACAGCCAGTGGATCGACTGAGCAAACCTGAGGAAGTAAACCTTGTTCTTGAGTCAGTTCTCCTTACAGCGTACAAGGTATTTGTCAGTCGCCCCGTGTCTGGCAAAGATTTCTCAGATGCACTCCAGCTGTACATGCTAGCAATGTCCTCCATCACGGTCATATACACCCCACGCTTCATCCACAAAGCCCCCAGCAGGGCAGATGACCCCACATGCCCCTCACCCAAACTCTTCTCCCTCATGACGTTTGGAAACAGTTTCCTCCCCAAAGTCGTCAGATTTTTCAATTCACAGGTTCAGAGCTGACTGGTGCTCCTCTGAACTGTCTGACTCCTTCACACACACACACACACACACACACACACACACATTGAATCCACTATCTCACCTCATGCCTTTCCACATTTCCAAATACTGTACTCAACAGGTTCTAGGATTACAAACTGCATTCCATCTGTTTCTCTGTACACTTTGTTCATCATGTTCTTCAATGGACAGGACCTCTATAGAGCAGCTATTATTGGAGTGGATCATTCTCATCACTGCTGTGACACTGATGTGGTGGTGGTGTGTTACTGCATGCTGAGGAGATCAGACAGCAGAACTGCTGGAGATTGTAAACACTATGCAAGTTCACTGTCCACTGTATTAGACACACCAACCTTGTTGGTCCACCTTGTAAATGTTAAGTCAGACACAGCAGAGCTACTGATCTTTTTAAACACCTCAGTGTCACTGCTGGAGTGAAAATAGTGCACCAACCAAAACTGTCCAGCCACCAGTGTCCTGTGAGCACCAGTGAAGGACAAGAGGACCAACACAAACTGTGCTGAGCTGCTGTCTCTGACTTTACATCTACAAGGTGGAACAACAAGGCAGGTGTGTCTAATAGAGTGGACAGTGAGCTCATAGTGTTTAAAATCTCCAGGAACTCTGATGTGTCTGATCCAGCACAACACACTCTAACACACCACCACGACATCAGTGTCACAGCAGTGATGAGAATGATCCACCACCCCAATAATATCTGCTCTGTGGTGGTCCTGTGGGGGTCTTGACCACTGAAGATATATAATGTTCAGTGGCTGATACGCTAAGCACCACCTGTACAGTAGCTAGATGGATAATGTAGCTTATTCATTCTTATTTGTGCATTGTATGCATCTGTTGGCAATCATCTAATTTGAAAGGGAATGAATATTATGTGACAAAGTGTGAGATTTACTCTCTCATCCACGTAGCTGAAGATAATTATTCATATTAGTGAACATTTGAAGTGAGTCTAATTCCTGCTAACAGCTGTGCTTACAGCTGATTATCTTTACACAGGCATGTAATAGAAGGTTGGATAATTTTACTCCTGATTCTTTCACACAGACATTCAACTGGATTTACACTCTTCTTTCCTCCACTGTGACACAAAACCAATAAGCATCCTTGTACCTAATTGTATTTATGGGCCTGTAATAACCCAGAAGCCTGAACAGAGTCACAGAGACACTAAAGCTATTGACAGCCCATTACAGTATGACACATAACCCATCACTGCTAATGATAGCTGTCCATCAATCATGTAAGCCTCTTAAAGACTGAGGTCTTTGGCTGGCTCTTTAACCAGTTTCCAGTCTTTTAAAGGGGATGTTCATCTTATTTTGCATTTGAGCACGACCTGTTTATTTATGCTAATTAAGGTGTAAACATCAATTTCTTTTAAAAATAAAATAAAAAATCAATAAAACAAAACAAATCAGTGTAAATATTCCATTCAGATTGAAACACATCCTATAACTTCAGCAGGAATGGGCGGGGCTACTGAAGATTGATTAGGTTCTATATATGCGATGGCAGATGTGGGTACTAACGCGTTACATTTACTTCACAATTTGTTTTGCACAAATTGTGTTTAAAAAGTACTTTGCCCTTTTACTTGAGAACATTTGTGAGGTCAAAAATAAACCTTTTTATCCAATATATTCATCTACATTCCTCCCTATTTGCAAATAATAATAATAAAAAAATTGTTTGCTTTTGCTGTTTGCTATTGTTGTTATCTTATAACTACTTTCCCTAATTGAGAGAATCTTACATGACACTGTTTACCAATCAAAAGGATCTTCTATACCAATTTGTTCCCCATCCATTTAAATCCACAACACAAGATTCAAGTTTGAAACTACAAAAAAAACTAACTTTAATTTAATATACATTTAAACTAAATTGTATAATGAATACAGAATATGAGGGGAAGACACATATGATCCTCACTTTAGATAAATTAAAGCTTCTGTTGCCTGCAAAGTCTTATCAACAGCTGAATGTTTCTAAAAAAAAATCATTACTGGTGATGAAACATTAATTCATCACTACAATCCTGAAAGCAAACAGCAGAGCGTGGAATGGAAACATCCTCAGTCACCCATCAAGAAAAAGTTCAAGAGTCAGCTGTTAAATTCTTTTATTATAAAAAATGAACACAATCTAAAGGGCAGCTGGCATTCAAATGACACTTTAGCACTATAACTCAAAGAATGTTTATGTATTTTTCCACTTTCCCCAGCTTTACTGAATCAGTCAAGGCAAATTTGGAGCCTAGATTCTGCTTCGTTATATTAGAACCGTACCTGCAAGGCTAACATGCAATGAACAGTTAAAAATGTTCCGCATTGAATTCAAACTTCCATTTACTGCAATGTCTTATCAGAACTTTCTGTACTAGGTCGCTGTCTCTTTAACTACTGTTCAGGTTTGAATGTGTTACATCAGTTCATTTATGACTGCAGTGCAACAAAAATGGCCGCCCCACTTACATTTGCATAAAAGAAGAGCAGCATGTAGTGATTCACTGCAGATGTGTTTGGACATCTGAAAACAAAATTAGGAACTTTTTAAGAAGGTGAAAGTTTCTTAAAATAATCATTACTAGAGGATATGGATTCATCACTACGAGTCTGTGAGTAGACAGAAGAAATGGAAACATCCTCAATCACCACCAAGACAAAGTTCAAAAGTCAAACATCAGCTGCTGGAACATTGATGTTGACAGTTTTCTGGGTCTGAAAGAAGCCATAAGAAGACGTTTGATGAAGAGATAAAGACAGCCGTTCATTTGTGGCTCACATCTCAGCCGAAAACATGTTTTAATGAGGGAATATGAAAGCTTGTTGATAACTTGAGAAAATGTATAAGCAGGGAGATTATATCAAAAATCTATAGTCTTTTCTGAAAACTGGTTAAAATATATTCTACAGCCATAGCATCCTAATATATGATGGTTAAATTTGTTTAATTGATCACCATTTATACACCAAAACAAACATTACTTAGAGTTAGGGCCCACATTTCTATATCCCTTTTCTAAACAGCCAAAGCACTTGACATTCTGGACGTACAGTATATTAATCATCTCAACCGCCTCCAATCAGGACTTGGGAATCTCATGAAAAACACAGCACAGTGTACCCTTCACTGCAATGTGTCATTGAGAATATAAGCATATACACCGGAACAGCCCCTGTTGTTGTCCATCATCACCATGTCCAGCAGACACCAAAGCTTTTGCTTGAAGGTCTCCCATCAAAGAATTAACCAGACCTGCTTAGCTTCAGTAGATTTTGTACATTATGTTGTGCAGCTGCTATGGCTGCTGGCCAATAGATGTGCACCCTTGGTCAGATCATAACTGTGTTTGTAAGGTGACATGTCACATTAAACATTTTCACCATAGAGTTTTTGCTTCTTCAAAATACAACAGAATAGCTCAGTGCAATATTAAATCAGGACAGCAGTGCAGGCTAAGAAAGACATTACCTGTATATTGGACACCAGAGGGAATACAATAAAGTGTATGATTGATATTTTACTGAATGCAAATTGTTCTGCTCTTTGGAATGAGAAGTACATTTCTTCTGCTCTCACTCATGCACTGAAAAATAACCATTGTATTACCAACTCCATCTGCTGGTTAATTATGATATTGAAAAGGATTTAATAAATATCTGTTTCATGCTGACAATAATAATAATAATAATTATTATTATTATTATTATTATTATTATTATTATTATTATTATTATTATATCTGCAATATCTGTAATCCTGTGTATTGTCAATTTAGTATCAATTTGGTGATTAATTATATTGTGATACTGCAATCTAAATATATCTTACAATCTTAATAAAGACGGTTCAAGAGTTATTTGCATGATGAAAGGGTTGTAGATGGTTTTATACAGAAGCCTTTTGAAAATGGTTCCACATAACACCAAAAAGGGTTCCTCTATTATTAGAAGCTTGACATTATAATGATAGCAGAATTTTCTTGGTGCTACAAAGAACCATCTACAGTCAATCTGAAGAACTCTTTCATCAAGCAAAGAACCCTTTGGGTTCTTTGTGTGTACATAGTTCTATACAGAACCATTGCCTTTACTAAAGAACCCTTGAATAACCATCTCTTTTATGAATGCGGAAAGGTATGTAAAAATATTAGGGTATTGTTTTTTAGTTAATGGTCTGTACTAGCTGACATAATTATCTTAATGGAATCAAAGCACTGTTGTACCTCACTCTGGATAAGAGTGTCTGCCTAATGCTGAAAATTTAAATAAATGTAATTAATCGTTTACATGCAGAGATTGGTGATGGACTCAAAGATTGGTGGGTCATTTTGTGTTGTGTTTAACCCTCCAACCATTAGATGGCAGTGTTATAATACATCTTTGGCCATTAGACTCTTCCACTCTTACTTAGATGCTGTTCCATTTCTGTGGCACTTTTCTAGACTCTTAAAGTGCTTTCAAATTTCAGACATTTAAGACCAACAATGGTCAGCATGAGCTCTTTGTTTGAAGAGACAAATCTGAAGATGATTCCCAGTTTCTTCATCCTTCTTCTGCTGAGTCAGTCTGTGATGACTGGATCCATTTTTGTTAATGATTCAAGTAGGCAAAATATACCACTTCAGTATTTTCTCCATCACTGGTAAAGTCCTGTTGTCATGACTTTTGACTTTTTATAAAAAAAACAGTAAACAACACAACAAACATAAAATACAGACTATCAAGTAGCTGATTGGAGGTCAGCCTAACATGTTATGATTATTATTATTACGATATTCATTTATTTGTACTATTTTTTTACATAAATTAACATTATACACTCTTTAAAAGGATGTTTCTTCAACTATTCTTTAGTCAAGAAAATTATTATATACAGAACCATGAACACTGAAAGAACCTTCTTTAAATGGTTCTTTCCATGATGAAAGGGATCATCAGATTGATGAAGAATGTGCTGTAAATGGTTCTAAAAAAAGAGTTGCTCTATTATTACAACCGGATTCCAAAAAAGTTGGGATGCTATACAAATTGTGAATAAAATCTGAATGCAATGATGTGGAGATGGTAAATGTCAATATTTTATTTGTAATAGAACATAGATGACAGATCAAAAGTTTAATCTGAGTAAATGTAACA
>BRDA01030520.1:6174-25025 GCA_036984385.1 Crenuchus spilurus | reverse complement strand
CAACGAGAAACAAAGCCAGAGAAACAACGAGAAACAAAGCCAGAGAAACAATGAGAAACAAAGCCAGAGAAACAACGAGAAACAAAGCCAGAGAAGCAATGAGAAACAAATCAAGAGAAAGAGTGAGCAACAAATCAAGAGAAACAACGAGAAACAAAGCCAGAGAAACAACGAGAAACAAAGCCAGAGAAACAACGAGAAACAAAGCCAAAGAAACAACGAGAAACAAAGCCAGAGAAACTATGAGAAACAAAGCTAGAGAAACAATGAGAAACAAAGCCAGAGAAACAAAGCCAGAGAAACAACGAGAAACAAAGCCAGAGAAACAACGAGAAACAAAGCCAGAGAAACAATGAGAAAAAAAGCCAGAGAAACAATGAAAAACAAAGCTAGAGAAACAACGAGAAACAAAGCCAGAGAAACAACGAGAAACAAAGCCAGAGAAACAACGAGAAACAAAGCCAGAGAAACTATGAGAAACAAAGCCAGAGAAGCAACGAGACACAAAACAAGATCGACGAGTCACATGGGCAAGGCGATGAAAACAGGGCAAATGAACGATAACTGGGACAAAATTTCCCCCCAAAACATCACCAATAATCAAATTATATGAGAAATCAGGCAAATGATAACCAAGGTTCCACTGTCATTAGAAGATGACAAATCTGCAGACTAAACATGTAACAAAATAATATGTGATACTATATTAATTTTCAAAGTCCTGTATTGATGTTTAATTGATAGTTTACATGTAAAGAATGGTGGCAGACTTTTGTGTTGTGCTTAAAACCCCAAGCAATAGATGGCAGTGTTGAACTCTATCTTCAGCCATTAGAACCCTACACTTCAATGTACAGTAGCAACAGAAAATATACTCTTCACTTTATAGAGTTAATATTGTGCCATTTAAATTTTAACAAAGGTTCTATACGTTTCTACTCACTAATTTATCAGAAACAAGTTTTTATTTCCTTAGAATTTATACTTAAATATCAAAGTACATGTAAAGATTGGTGGAAGGCAGTGGTTCATTTTGTGTCGTATATCCCGTGTTATGATATGCATCACCAGGATCTTGCTAATACACAGTTCTACTAAAAACTCACCTTCTGCCATATATTAGCATCTGGGTCATACAGATACACTTTCTTGGTGTTATCTGCTATCAGATAAATGACGCCATCCATAGAGACAGATCGAGGAGAGGAGAGATACTTGGGGATGAATGGAGAGCAGATGATGCTCCAGGCGTCTGTAAAATAAAATATATAAAAATAGTTTTTAAGAAAGGCTATAGCACTACACATAATGTCACTGAGAAATGGTTCAAATGTTGTTCCTCCAAACATGTTCCATCTACACGACTGCAGAGACGTCAACCTCTAGACACAGTAAACCTTATATCCACAATCTTAAGCCTTGATTTGCATCATATTTGCTACATCCAGAGTGTACTGTTCATAGTTTGTTGTTTGAACATAACTTTAATTATTATTAATTATTAATAAATATTAATACATTAGAAAATATCAATAAAGTTTCATTAATAGTTATTAGTTACTATTAATGATATGCTAATAACTATTAATATTTATGATTAATAATATTGATTAAATTAAAATGTTAGTAAATTATTAAATATTAATAAATTCAACTGAAAGAATTTAAGACTAATTAAATGTTCACTGTGTTTTCAAGTAGTTCTTCTATTGTTACTGTTAAGTTCACTGTTCCCTTTGTGGTTTGACTGATTGTAAAGCATGTAGCGTAAAAATTATCACCCAGTTCTGCGGTTCACCTTGTTAGTCAACTTCATTCCAACTCATTACCAATTTTACACTTATTTTTGGTAAGTATGATCAATAGACATCATTTATGTAACATTATACCTCATTTTTGAGTAAAAATAAGCAGTTAACATGGGTCAATGTGACCCAAAGACCACAGAAGGGTTAACATTTCAACATAATCACCTCATCCAAAGCTTCCAGACACAGATTCAAACACCCAACATGTTAACAACTTACAGTGGCAGGTGCACACAAACTCCTGGCCAACTAGCAAAACCCTGGTTTACATCCAGATGGAGTGACAGCAGGGATGGCAAATCACATGTTAGCAAGAAATGGTAGAGCCAATCAATGAGCTTGTGGGTGTTCTAAAGGGAAACAGACTTCAGCTTGAGCATCTGTTTTCCGATTGGTCCTAATGCTCGACTCGTCTCTGTTTAATATAGCGTAACATTGTTTGTGGACGGTAAAAACTGCATGGGACCAAAACTGCCTTTTAAAAAAGTGATGTGGACATGTCCCAGATGTGCAACTTTGTTTTGTTTTTTTTGCATATGTTTGATGTAGCCTTGTTAATGTACTGTGTTAAGTCAATGAGTATGCATTAACTGTGCTAGTGGGGTTTAGTCACTACGGAGGTGGGTGTGGATTCAAGGTTATTGATGTAGAGTGGATGTGTAGTGTCTATGGTAGTTGATGTAATGTATAGAGTCCACATGGAACTGGCAGTACTGGGCATGCATTACCTGTGCCAGTGGGGCAGCCTTAATCACTGGGTCGGCTAAAGTGGATCTTGGAAAGTGAGTATGAGATCTGGAGGTGTTAAAGGCTTAATTCAGTGAAACACTAACAAAGGGAGTACTATGCTTTATGCTGAGCTTGTTTACACTCCAAATATATAAAATATATTATATGAACACAGGTGTTGCCAAATGCAAGCAAACTGAATGTTCATATCAGTGAAATGTAAATGTTTTTTGAGGCTCAATATATAGATGCATACATTTGCAAAACACTGGCTGACAGTTGTCTTGAGTGTTTTAAGCAGTATTACAGATGTTCCCTGTACTTTATGTGTATTTAATCTGACAGGTGCTGATCCCTGTGCAGCTGGGCATCTGGTTGTAATAACTGTAATAAAAAACCAAAGACAGTTCACAATCCTTGGTGACTCCTACCTATGACAGGGTTGTAGCACTGTAGGGTCAGGGCATTATACTTGACGGCACAGGAGCCGATGACATACAGTTTCCCCAGACATGCGGTGGCTGTGAAGTTCGTCACATATTTCAGAGCAGCAGCTGTATGAGCCCAGCTGTCACTGTACGGGTCGTAATGCTCTACTTCTACAACATCCATCGTCGTACCTGTGAGTAAAGAAAAACATTGTCAGCATCTCTGGGGCTATTGCACTGGTTGCTCTTACACTGTACTAAATAGTGGTTTTGTTTGTATAACTTAAAAATATACTAAAAAATGGCCAAACCATTGGACGAAAGCAGTCATATGTTACTTCTATGTCATCAACGTGACCCTGGCCCTTTTGGGTGAAAACAAAAGCTATACCTGCACCATGCATACAAGCTGCTCCATTGCTTTTCATACACCCAACAATATCAATCAATCAATCAATCAATCACCTTTATTTAAACTCAGCATAATTTTTACAATGTAGCCGAGGTAATACATAAAATGAAAAGTCTATATAATTATAGACAAAATAAAAAACAAATTTAAAGATGATGGCAATTAGATAAAAATAAAAAAATCCATTAAACAACCCAAAAAATAAATAAATAAAAATGTATTAATTAATTAAGTAAAATAATAAAAATAATAAGCAGACAAAGGACAAAAATATAGATAATGAATAAAATTAATAATATAATAAAACATAGAAGTAGGGGTGTCCCGATCCGATATTGATATCGGATACAGGTCCGATAACAGCCATAAAAACCATTATCGGATTTTATCGGCCAGCATAAAAAATCTCCGATAAAAGCGCTCCGATATAAGGAGTCAAATCCAGTAGTCTGCTTACTCCACTCCAGCGTTTACATCCAGCCGCGAATGGAGCCAACATGTAGACCTCACGTGATCACAACAACAGCGGGCTAACGTGAAAGTAGCCAAAAAGAGCAGGGTTCTAAATTAACACCCGCCAACCCGCCAAATGCGGGTAAAAAATAATTTTGGCGGGTGTTGATAAAAACTTACTAGCCAATTTGGCCAGTGATGCAAGAGGTATTACATGCGTGATACATAAGGCTCCGTTCTCGGTCATTCATCACCTGGCAGTACTTCCTACATTTCAATGAACAATATATGCCTAAACGCTACGTCTGGGGTGCACCGGTCGATCGCAAAGGTAGTGTAGGTAGATCGCATGGCATTAAAAAAATAGACGTCAGCCTATCGTCCGTTTTCGCCACCCAACCTACGGCCTACACAGTGCTATCCGGCCTCGGCCTCGGCATGTTAACTAAGGGAAGGAAAAGTATCTATCCTAACGTTAGGGCATCTCTCAATCTTTCTTTGATGGATTTCTGCGGTATTCTAATATTCATGTCACTCATGTCCACGAGGATTATTGACGATCAGCTCTGTTTACGGAGTTGCGTTCGGGGTTGCCAGATCCCCCAAATCCACCAGCCAGAAAACTGCCATACACAAGCTGATACTATCTAAATAAAATCTATCTATCTATTGATCAAATCTAAGGACCCAATCACAAAAGCATAAAAAATAAATCATTATATTGTTCATTATATTTTCTATTTAGTGCAAAAATCCCTGCATCCTCCCCTCGGAAGGTGAATGTATTTTCACAAACCTGGCAACCCTGGTTGCGATGTCTTTTTACAAGAGTGTAATACTTTTATTATATATTTATATTTATATATTACAAGAAAAATATTATTCTTGTGTGTTGTATGTCAAATTAACTATGATATGATTATTATTCTTAAGAATTATAGACGACCAGCTCTGTTTACGGAGTTGCGATTAGGGTTGCCAGATCCTCAAAAACCTCCTGCTAATGTGACAGAAAACTGCCATAAACAAGCACCTTTTCTGCATTTTTGGCAGTTTTCCTTTCAGTATCTGGACTTGTAAACCAGCGTTTTTTCAAGTTGGCTAGTAGTCCGTGTTCCCCTGTCACTGTAATTTCTTAACATGTATGTTCGTTCTGCCTGTGTAAGAAACCTAAAACTGAGCATTTCCATACGGAGTGGAGAACTTTTTTACTGTCATTTTTGAAGTGTGTTTGCCTTGACTGCATTATTCAGCGTCAGCCTTTTCAAACATGAAGATCATTAAGTACAAGTATTGTTCCACTATGACTGATGATCATTTGGAGGTTTTCTTGAGGCTGGTTATCAGCAACTACTGTCCAGACTCTGCATCCCTGACTGATTCCATTCAGTGCAAGTCATCAGAGTAAAGTAGGCTAATGACAAAACATGTACACAGTTGCATTGTGTATTAAGGGTACATGTAGTTATTCAAGGGACACCAGCATACACTGTACACATAAATTGTCAGTATATTTATAAATAAATGTCTTGCATTTTAATATTAGGTAGATCATTTTGACTTAGTCATTAGATTAGTAGCTCGCAGGCTGAAAAAGTGTGTGCACCCCTGCACTACGTCATGACATTATACGCCCATTGGCTGTGCGCAGTTTGTAGTGAAAATAGCTCGAGAAATGGAAATGAACGCTAACACCACTGAACAGACTTCAGAGAGCAACTCAAGGTAGAAGTGAAGTAAACGCACACTGAAAGAGGAGGGAGTTAACGTTAGCTTAGTAAAGACTTTTAACCTAAATGCGGCGGTGGTTGGGACTTGGACAGACTGGGGCAGCTGGGCCTAACTTTGTGTGCAAACGTGCAGCAAAAAATGAGAGTAGCTCAGATTCTGATGTCGCTTCTGAAGAATATAATTTGTGCTGATATCGTTATCGGACAATATCGGTATCGGCCATTCCTCAAGGTTGCCATATCGGTATCGTATCGAAAATGAAAAAGCTGTATCGGGACACCCCTACATAGAAGTACATAGAAGACATAGAAGTAGCTAAAATAAAAGTAAAAAGATAACTAAAACAGACCTGAATAAAATAAATAAGAAAAACAAATAATTAAAAATAAAACAAGAAATCAAGTGACAGTGACAGGCTGAGTTGAGATGGTCAGAGATTAAGAGTTTAAAATGATGAAATGACTCCAGTGAGCAGAGCTTTAGAGTTTCCTGTAGTGAGTTCTGGCTCACTGGTGCACTGGAGCTAAAAGCAGATTTTCCCAGTTCACCAAAAACTCGGTACATGAAGGGTGATCCAGTCACTGGAAGGAGTCTTATAATCTCTGATATTATCTTTAAGAATTGCTGTGAAATACTGTGGGATATGACCACTGAGAACTGTTTATGCGTTTCTTCACTTCCTCAAAAAGTAAAGGGCAGTAAAAGAAGAGCTCTGTGCCTTCAGGCCTTCTTCAGGGAGGATAAAACACTTTACATTTTTGTATCATTTTCACATTAGTACTGTTGATGTAATATATTTTATCCACATTGAAATGATGAACACATTTGAGTGCAGCACATTTGGGAACTGATAGGGTTTGGATTGCAGGTTAAGAGCTCCAATGGGGGCAAACAGGGGGCAGATTCTCCAGAGAAATAAGCAGATCTTCCTCTACAGTCTGCCACCACTACTCCTCATCATCTTTATTTATTTTCTTACCTCCGATGACGTAAATCTCTCCATTCAGAGCTGCCGAGGAGTGATTAGTCCTGGGCCGCAGCATTGGCGCTACCGTAACCCACCTCCCTTCACGAGTGATATACTTCCAGGTTTCTGTGGTCGACCAGGTGTTGGACTGGGAACCTCTGGAACCTCCTTCAAAATAAAGAAAAAAAATCTATTCAGGCCATGACGAGGTTAGGATTTTTTTCCATGTGTGCTGTATATCTCTTATAAAGTCACGCTGGCTTTGTATTAGACAAATATTAATGGCTAAGAATGGCTCTTTAATAAAATCCCGAAAGAGCAGCAACACAAGGTCCTATGAAAACAGGGTAACATAAGGCCTGTGTGCAGTTGGATAAGACTTTAGAGTCTCTTTGCCAAGTCTTTGAAAAGCGAGTGTTCCATTAGCAAGTGTGTATAGTAGCCCTCGCTTTTCTTAAAGTGGTTCCAGTGCTTATGAGAATCTCTGGGAGCTTTTCCGTGTGGCAGCACAGTTTTCTTCTTCATCCTTTCCAAATCCTCTGTGGAGATGATGTTCCATTCATGTAATATAGCTTTCAAATACGGGCAGGGATGCCATAAATCTGCCTGATCCTCGCTCCAGAAGCCCCAGTTACCATAAATACCCTGAAAAACCTGAACTGGTTGCTGGGTTTGTTTCTGTTTTCTTGGTAAAAATAGAATGTAACCTCTCTTCTTTGTAAAAACATGCAGCAGCCCTTAGTCTCAAAGCTTATTATTGCTCAGTGATTCATCTTAAAGGGAAAGTTCACCTTCCTGCACTTTTTGAGCACAATTCACCTGTTAATTGATTTGCTGATAACATACAGTGGGTACAGAAAGGATTCATACCCATTGAACTTTTTCACATTTTGTCACCTTACAACCACAAACGTAAATGTATTTTATTGAGATTTGAAGTGAGACCAAGCCAAAGTAGCACATAATTGTGAAGTGGAATGAAAATGATAGACGGTTTTCAAAATTTTAATCAAATAAAAATCTTAAAAGTGTGACGTGCAAAAGTATTCAACCCCTGTACTCTGATACCTCTAAACAACATCCAGTGCAATCAATTACCTTCAGAAGTCTCTTAATTAGTTAATAGAGTCCAGCTGTGTGTAGTTTAGTCTCAGTATAAATACACCTGTTCTGTGAAGGCCTCAGTGGTTTGTTAGAGAACACTAGTGAATTGAACTGCAAACCTACCAAGACATGGCCAGAGAATGTTATGCACTTTGTATTTCTACAATCACAGACTGTAGTCTATCGGTTTGTTGGGTGGTGGATCATTCTCTGCACTGCAGTGACACTGATGTGGTGGTGGTGTGTTGTGCTGGTATGAGCAGATAGATACAGAAGAGCTGGACTACAGTCTGTATTTGTAGAACTACAACGTGCACCTTTATGGTCAGTGGAGCTAAAATGGACAGTGAGTGTAGATAAGATACAAGGTCATTATAATGTTAAAGCAAAATCAAATGTTAAAGTACTTCTTACCTGTGACATACACGTCATTGTTTAAAGAGACAACAGAATAACCCCACTTATTGTAGTTCGGAAAATCAGGCAACTGGAGCCACTGCTCTGTAAAAAGACCACAATTTTATAAAATGAGCGTAAACATGAGTCCTGCCTGCTAAATCAGTCAGCTCTGTTGTCATTCTTACGAAGTTTCGGGCTGTAGAAGGCACAGTTCCTGGGGTGAATCCTTTCAGCATCCTCCTCCTCATCTTCCTCATCATCATCATCATCATCAGAATCATCCAGTGATCGGCCACCCATCACAAACAACACTTCCTGCAGGTTGTGAGGGATGTTCTGGAACAGGCTCAGCGCTGGCTCACCCACATTCATATTCACCTTCTAAGCCAGACACATGATACATGACACCAGATCACTACACACAAATGCAGTGCAATGTTCATTAATAATAAAACTATACAACATTATTTTTAGATGTTAAATTCAGTTTTAGTTTACGTTCAGGTCTAGTTTAATGAACAAGAAATTTTTAACTGATGAATAATATACTAATTATTATTATTATTATTATTATTATTATTATATTTTATTTATTTATTTTATTATTATCATTATTATTTTTATTAATAATAATAATTATTATTATTATAATTATTATTATTATT
Organism: Crenuchus spilurus; assembly: GCA_036984385.1. Taxonomy (NCBI): domain Eukaryota; kingdom Metazoa; phylum Chordata; class Actinopteri; order Characiformes; family Crenuchidae; genus Crenuchus; species Crenuchus spilurus. The sequence goes on along the minus strand of BRDA01030520.1, from coordinate 16,329 downwards.
ATAATTATAATAATTATATTATTATTTATTATTATTATTATTATTATTATTATTATTATTATTATTATTATTATTACTACTCGGTAATCCATCCATCCATTATTTTTTATACATTTTAATGCATTTTGTAGCCCAGGCAAAACACACAAATGGACCTCTGGACCTGATTTATTAAAATTTGTCTCACTATATCTCAGTACTATTTATTTTAAGTGCCGTCAAGTCAGTTCTGACCCCTGTTGATCATATAGATGGTGTTTCTCCAGAGCTTGCAGTCTTCAGGCTTCTTAATGACTTGTTCGGGATTCCTCCGATTGTTTCCATCCGTCTTTGTCATGTCCTCGCCTAACCCCCGTCCAATTCCCTGTGTACACTTCATTGTCCACGCCCCTTGTGATGTCACGTCATCATACACGTCTGTTCCTGCATGTGTCTCACTTATTACACCCTGTATATATTCTCCCCTGGCCTTCTTGTCATTGTCAGTCATTGTGAATGTCTCAGCGTTTTGTACCCTTGTGTCTTGAACAATAAACCCTCTGTCTTGGATTACACTCCCTCTGCCTCCCATCTCCTCATCATCCCTCCAAACGTTACAGTCTTGTTGATGTTCTTCTTCCTCTTCTATCTTCAAAGAGTTCCAGCGTTGCCCGGTCAGGAAGACCAAGCAGTCTAAGATGCTGCATTCAGGTTGCCGTCTCCACTGGAGGCGTAGGTTCAAATCCCACTTCGGACACTTTTTCTATGGGCCTGCAGTACTGGTTAGGGGTCTGGTCTTGTGGTCGGAAGGTTGCTGGTTCGAACCCCTGGTGGGTCATGTTTGAAGTGCCCTTGAGCAAGGCATCTTACCCTCAACTGTTCCACAGGTGCAGTGTACAGGGGCTGCCCGTTGCTTCGGGCATGTGTTCTCACTGCCCCGCTAGTGTGTTCACTACTGTATTTCACTGCACGGATGAAGTCAAATTCCTCTGTGTGCAAACACATTAGCCAACACTGTCTTCTCAAGTGAGCTCTCATAAAGTGTCCAAAACAGTATCAACATTAAATTAAATCAACATTATTTGTATGTAAACCTTTACATAGTGCTAAACCTGCCCTTGAATGATGATAATGGTGAACTAAGGTGAAAAGTTAAATTACTGCACAAAGAATAAATGACGCACCTCTTTACAAACCACCTCCAGCAGCTCTCTGGACTCCCTCGAGTCCTGGATCAGTGGATCTTTAAGCAGGTTGTCTCTAAGGTACGCCTCAGGTAAGAGAGGGAGTCTCGAGAGTCTCAGTAATTCTGGCAGGTGACAGATCCGGCTGTCCCTACAATGCCTGACCCACGCAAGAGCCGCCTCAGCCCGGGCACGGTCATCCCGTGTCTGGAGACCCTCGTCCTTGAGACAGGCCACCAGCTTGTCCTTCTGCAGCATCAGAAACTCCTCCTGCTGCTGCACAGCCTCGAAGTTCTCCAGCAGGAAGGCCTTGGCCTTGGCCACCACCTCAGGACAGCCATGGATCTCTCCAAACTCCTGGATACCCAAGCAGTTGGTGGCATCTATCTGGTGCTGGAGGTACCGGCTGCAGACGGCACGGACCGTGTGGAACTGAAGCTGGCTTGAGGTACATATGAGGCCCTCCACGTTCCCCTGGTTGATAGTGAGCTTTCCAGTGTAAACAAAGTCCAGCAGAGTACCCAGCACATCAGGATCCACGTTGTGAAGCTCCACACGGGCTGCTATGCTTTCCACAAACTCCCCTGAGAACATGGAGCGGAAGTAGACGCTGCAGAGGGCCAGGATGCCCCGATGGCAGGGGAAGTCCCGTCCACCAGCGCTCAGGGTGACGTCCACTAGCTTGGGGTGGGAGCACAGAGAGCGCAGTCCCTCCAGGATGCTCTGTGCGTGAGAGGACAAGCAGAAGTCCAGGTCATCCACGTTACGTACCATGACTCGGATCTTAGTGACCACAAATCTCAACAGTCAACCAACACTTACGTCCAGCACTTATCTGCAGAGAGAGATTACACAAGTTCTCAGACACATACAGGTGACTCAGCATTTAATTCATAATATTAATGTCTTCTTTAATCGTTAATCTCATAATATTCAGGAAAAGGGCCAGTAAGGGCTCACAATGCATTTCTCTGCTTTAACCATCATCAAATTAAATTTACTAGTGCTCGTCAATGTTCAAATGTTTGTGGACGCCCCTTATAATGAATGCATTCTTTAAAGTTGCACTCATTGACACACACACACACAGCTTGTCAAGACCTTGTAATGCTAATAGAATATGAATAAATATTAACCTATTGGCACCATGTCTAAGATCAGGTGTGGGCTAGAGGGGTATAAAGCGCCCCCAGCTCTGGCACTGAGCTGTGGCATTGTGGCAACTGTGTTCTCTGCTCCATCCAGTACTTTTGGGATGAGTTGGGGATGAGGTGATGGTGGTGGTCATCCAACATCCTGACCTTACTAACTCTTGTTGCTGAGTGCAACCAAATCATCTTAGCAATGCTCCAAAATCTAGTAGAAAGTGTTCTATGGACAGTAGAGACAGTTACTCCTACAAAAGCATCAACTCTTTTTTAATACCATTGATATTAGAGAAATTATAAAAGAGCAGGTGTCTCAATACTTTTGCCCATACAGTGTAGTTTGTAGGAGTACAATAAGAAGACAAGAGCAATTTTTTACAGTACAGGTCCATCTGAACTGGATTAAATGTACATGGGGGTCCTGGGGTAACTCCTCCTTTTGCAGGAGCTCCTCTGTAATTATATTTACATTGTATCAGCCATGTCTGTGTTTTTCCCCCTCCTCGTCTTGAGTTACAGACCGAATTAGCTGATATTTATTTGAATTAAATCGGAGCTCGTCTGATTATTTTAGTCCCGTCTGGATACAAATATCCAATTTTCCAAGCCGATGTCATCTCACTTAGTTAAATAATGATTTTTCTGCTGTTGTTACTAGTATTTAGTTTCACAGAGCAAAAATCCACCAGAAACACTAAAAAATCACTTTGTCTGAATGAAAAATCTGCCACTGAATTTGCACTACCTGGGACAGCATTAAACCAAATTAAAATCAGCAAAAAAAAAAGACTCAGCTAGCTTATTGAAGGGGCGGAGCTACAGATATAAGCCATCACCTGTTTCCCTGCAAGTTCTTTAAAGATTTAATGTTAAATACTATTAAACTTACATTACTATTGTTGATTGTTTATATTCAGTGATAATACAATAGACACACATCTTAAAGATAACAGGCAGAAAAAATATCATCTTATAAGCAATTAAATAATAATATTCATGACCATATGTGACCCCGTCAGGGAAAACCAGGTCAGTGTCATTCTTTTTTTTTTTTTTTTTCCCAAAATGTGTTTTTCCAAAGCAACTTTTTTGTGAATTTAAGTTTTGTTTTTGATCAAAATATGTAATACAATAGATATCTGAGACTATTATCTTTCATTTACAGCAATAATACTGAGTGGCTAAGTTTTGTCGCTAATGTGAGTCACACAATATTAACACGATATCTCATTAAGCTGCCCAGTGACTTTGGCCTGGTTTTCCCTGGCGGGGTCACATATGACCATCCAGATGTAGGAGTTTCATCACTGAGGAGAAATGTTTCATTACAGACGTCCCTCTGATAAACAAATCCAAACCAGTAGAGCTTAAGACAACATCTTAAAGTCACAAGTAGAGATTAAAAAACTAAAAAAAAGAAAAGGTAATGATTATATATATATATGTATATATGCGTATATTATATAATAATATACTATATAATATTATTAAGATAAAGGTTAAGTCCAAGTAATCTATCGATGGTGCCAAACATAATTTTGTTTTAGATTAAGATAAAATATGATGTATCACCAATAATCATCATCATATGACATGATCACCACTGACGTATCATCACACGGCACTATTTTCATTTGTTTACTCAGTAACGACTGTTAGAAAGTACATTTTGCTTCAGTAAAGCTTCCTTTTATTTATTAAAGCTTCGTTTGTAAACGAACGTAAATCTGCTCTTACCTGAGGCTCAGACTAAAGAAATCGCACATCATTCAGAATAAGAGTACAAAAGCAGAGACTCTTGTTGCTGCTTGTTGAACATGGGACCCAAAAAGCATTTGCACAGTCATAGGGACAGCATGCTTGTCTTTCACTCAGCTATATTTAGTCCAGTATGTAGTGGGGGGGCTATATTCAGATTCCAAACACTACAGGCTCAACTCCCACCTGCTTTTAAAGAGAAACACACACACGCACACACACACTCACGAGTACATTGGAGTGGGTCAGATGATTAATTTAATCATTAGAGTCAGGAGCCTCTGCCAGCGGAACAGGAACAGCGCTTCAATTTCCTGTAATGATGTGGACACTGATACTTAGATAAACTCAATGGAGACCTGATTAGAAAGGCTTGTTAACCAGATGACTGTAGAACAGACTGTGGCAGTAAGTTTTACAAAAGGGCATATAAGTACAAGTTAAAAAGTAACATCTACATGCATACAAAATTTGAACAGTGTGAAAAAGTTCATTTGTGTTCATAATTTAGATAAAAAGTCATATTATATCAGACGTAAAGTGATATTTTAAAGACATTTGTTTGTTTTAATGTCGATCAGTTTGGCCTATGACTCCTCAAAATCCAAATTATTAGAATATTTGACATTTGAGGCATTTAGCAGATGCTCTTATCCGGAGTGACTTACAGTTGGGAGTTACTTGCCTTTCTCAAGGGCACTTCAGTGACCTGCCCGGGGATTGAACCGGCAACCTTCTGGTCACAAGATCAAATCTCTAACCACCATATAATCATGGCTACAATATTTCACTACTATTCAAACAGTATCAACATTAAAAAGGCTTGGAATATGTCACTTTACATTAATGTTATGACCAAAATTATGAATAATGAGTATTATTGGCAGCCGTGAGTCTGGTGTTTAGGGATCTGGTCTTGTGACCAGCAGGTTGCCAGTTTCAATCCCCTTGCAGTACATGCAGGGTCATTCTTAGGAAGTTTAGATACCCGGGGCTTCAATCCCCGGTGCGGGAGTGGTTTTTTTTGCGGGCATAGAATATGTGTGTGGGGGGGGGGGGTTGGGAGGGATTAGTGGTACACGAGTACAGTTCGTCAACCGAAAGTGGGGGGTTGGCAGAGGAATGGGCATGTGAAGTTTGTTCAGAGTGGCGAAAGGGTTGGATAAAAGACCTTTTGACAAAAAGACCTGGGGCTAAAGCTTTTTTTTAAACAAAAAGACCCGGTTTATTGACAAAAGACCCAGATCTAAAGCCCTGTAGCTTGGCTTTAGTACCACCTCTGAGTACATGGCTGCCCTTGATCAAGTCACTTAACCCACAACATCTCCCTGGGCACTGTGGATAGGTGCTGCCCATCACTTTGGACATGTGTGCTCAATGTCTCCTAGTGTATTACTACAAAAATTAGTTAAACATCTAATTCCTCTGTGTGTATGCACATTGGTCAATGGTAGTGCACCATCACTTATAATAAATAATATTACATTATTAAATTATGGAAAAAGGTGAAGTGCCCTCTCCAGATTGGGGAGGTGTCCTTGTCTCAAGTGTAGGCGTTTAAGTACCTCAGAGACTTGGTCACGAGTGGGGGTAAGAGGGTGTGGGAGATCAACAGGCAAATGGGTTCAGTATCCCCAGTGATGTGGACTCTGTACCGGTCTGTTTTGGTGAAGACAGAGCTGAGCCAGAAGGCAAAGCTCTCCATTTACCTGTAAGTCTTCATTCCAACCCTCACCTGTTCTTGAGCTTTGGGTAGTGACTGAAAGAATGAGATTGTGATACGCATTTCTTCGTAGGGTGTCTGGGCTCTCCCTTAGAGATAGGGTGAGGAGTTCAGACATCTAGGAAAGACTTGGGGTAAAGCTGCTGAGGTGGTTCAGTCACCTGGTTGGGATGCCTAATGGGCACCTTTCTGGCAAGGTGTTCTGAGCATGTTTAGACCCCGGGAAAGACTGAGGACACACTGGAGAGATTATATCTCTCAGCTGGCCTTGGAATCGTTCCATATGATCCTAAAGAGGTGGCTGGGGAGAGGGAGGTCTCGTCTTCTTTCCTTGGGTTGACCCGAATATGGATAAATGAAAAATGATGGATGGATGGCATTAAATTATGAACACAAATGATTTGTTCATGATATTCTATTGTTGGACATTCACTAGTGCAAGTACATTAATAATCCTAATAATCAAACAATTGCAACCAGTTATCAAACAGTCCAGTTTTGCTCAGTCCCGCACCTTACACCACTTCAAAACATGCCTGTTATAGGTAGACAAATGACAAACAAGCAAAAAAAGTGTGTACAAAGATGCATGATCTAAACAGCAAACCTGAAACAGCTAAATAATTTTGGTTTTGTAGGATTACATCCATGCATTCCATTAAAAAAGCACTCTAATCCTAACCATCCAAACCAAAACAAATAAACAGCAATGCATTACATTAACAGTGTTCAAATAAGTGTGCTGTGCTAAATATTTTACACAAAAATATCAAAAAGAGGAGTACAAAAGCAATGCCATATTACTCAAAGTCAAAAATCTCTGCTTCTTTTTCTTTCCAGAAAGCAAAGCTCCTGTCAATGTACTTGCAGATCTCATCATTGCTCAAATTGGTAATGTCTGGGCTTCTTGAAATGATATCTCCCTCATCTGGAGTTGGAGTCTGGACAATGACTTTGGGCACTGGCCTGGTCTGCACTGGTGGGATTTTCTCCAGATCTCTCACCTCCGGCTGGCTGGAGGCCTCGCCAAAGAATTTGATCTTGATATCCTCAAACCCATCCTTCCATTCCCTGTTCCCAGCCTCGATGTCCTCAATGACGGCCTTGTGGAAATCCCGCACTGTCTCCCAGCTAAAACGGCCAACGTGGTCAAACACCTCGAAGCACAGCAGATGCCTCATCTTCCTCTCGTCTGCCGGGAGGTCCAGTTCGAGGATGTGGAAGTAGCCCAACATGAAAAGGTCCAAGGTCAAGGTGTCATAGTCCACGAGTGCTCCATCTACTCGGGGTAGGAACTGTTCAGGTGAATAGAGTGCCTGCTGCCGATTTAGCCTCCGGATCTGCCGAGACGGAACGATTGATATCATGCTCCTCCAGTTGCCAATCATCTTGTTGATGACGCTCCTCTGCTTGAAGAAATGCCCCAAAGAGCCATTCTCCATCATCTTTTTCGGCGAGATGTCCAAGCTGGCCTTTCGATGGCACTTGTTCTTGTTTGCTGCCTCCTGACTGTCTATACTATGCTTTCTTTGGGCATTTTTTACAGTTACAGTATAAGCGGATTTCTTCCAGTGGCCCAGGAACAGGACTACGATACGTTCCTTGCGCAGACTTGTGGTCTCTATAACATCGTTGGCTTCATCGTAGCCAACCACATAATCCTCCTTGATCACCTCCGTTGCTGGTTCACAATTCTCGGAAGATTCTACCATATCATTCTCAGTTGGTTCTTCCTTGAGCACAGAAAGCTCTGTAACCTCTAAATCTTCCAAAGCAGGAACATCTTGGCTCTCAAAGGTGCTCTTGAGATTGCGCACCGATACACCAAACTCATGGATCTCATGTTCAATTTTCTCCCTGCTTGCAAAGTTCTGCCTCTCAGAGTTTTGAGAGAAGACGTTGTCCAGTTCAGTGTTGGGCATTTTGCAGTAAGGCTGGTCAGCCAAGTTGCTCATGAGAAGGGACATACTCTTGACAATTCCTGATATCCGATTGCACCAATCGGGCAGAGGAATTTGTGTATCAGAGTTCCTGTACTGAGTATTGACCGTGATGTTGACGATGGGTGCAGGAAGAATGTTTCGGAGCTCCTCTACCAGACGAGCCAACTCCATTTCATAACCCTCACAGTTCTTCTGCATGGAGACACTTTTGATCTGCTTCTCCAGATAGATGAGGTCATCTTCCGTCAGCAGCTCACCAAACGGACCCAGAATGGCGTTGTGTGCTTGAGAGTACCTCCAGCTGTCCATCTTTGCGTATCTATTCCCGTTTTCCTGTTAAGAGAAGGTGAAACAGTAGACGCACAAAAAAACAGACATTAACAGCATAGATCAAGTTCAGTGATACTAGTGCATCTCCAAAAATTACAGCATAGTGAAAAAGCTAATTTGTAATCATAATTTGATTGTAAAACTGTCATATACGCAATCATATCCAAATATTTTGTCCACCTTTGTCATGTGTCTGCCCAAACATAAGTGTGATTCCCCGACACAGTCCCTGCATTTATTATAGAGGTTAACTGGTCCACTGTGTCATACAGATTGCTCTGTGCAATTTGCAAGAGTCTGGCATCAATGCCCTGTCGGGCATCACTGTTATGCTGTTGAGAGATCCTCAATTTACAAGAAGTCCATTCTCAGTACACTTTCACTATGGCAGCTCTAGAACTGAGATACTATGACCACCACGCTTCACCCCGTACAATATTATCATGCTCTTTTCCCACAGTGGCAGACCGTGCATTTCACAACTAGGCCTTCAGTAATATCCAATCAACAAGTCTGAATTGTAATGGTAGACAGAAGCCAGGATCCAAGTGCAAGTATTTATTAAAACGAAACAATAACAAACAGTTCAGGAGAGTCAATAAACTACTCACTGTGAGAAACTACAGAGGCAAACCATAACCAGAGGGAAATCTGACCTCTGGAGGCTGGGAAGGGCATTGTCCTTTCGGACTGCAACATGAATATGGTGACATACCATAAGCCTGCTAGAGGGCCCTGGTGACACCAACTCAAAATCTGATTGGTTGAAGCAACAGTTTCATTGGCATTTATTTTGTTGGGGGTGGAGCTGCAGAATGGAATGTGAAGGCCTCCAAGCAGTTTTCTTTGATTTTAACCCTGCCTGGCAACAAATGATGGCTGAAATGTAATTGGTTAAATGCTTTAATATGAAAATACATGTCTGGAAACAGCACAAAGCTATAAAAGGAAGCAGACAGACCATTTGGCATAAATATTCATGGACAAAATATAATTAACATCAGTTTGTGATTCAGATATTTCTTAGACCAGCAGAGAAGGCCTTGCAGGCCCTGACAGCCCACCACTGTTTGCCCATGATGATGGTTTTACACTCTGCTACAACTGACTGGTGTGCTCACTTATTTATACTTGTCATATGGCATCTGTGATGTCCCAGGCCAAATTCATTCCAAACCAAGGGTGGTCAAAATATTGTGATATGACCATGTATTGTATATTCATAACACATAAAATGACATTCCTCAAGCCCTTATTTTAATGTTGACACTGTTTTAATGGAATTTTACTTCAAAATCTCCAAAATGATCAATATTAAAGCAAATAAAGCCTTGAAATATGTCACTTTACATGTAATGAATATAACATATATGGTTAATTAAATTATGAAGAAATATTAATGAATCACTGATATATTCTGCGAGCTGACCTTCCTTCTCTGGGCCTCCTCATTCAGAAGTCTGGTCTTCAGCTGCCGCACCATCACTTGCCTTTTCCATTCTGCGATAGGTCTGCCCTTCTCATCATGAGTGGGCACCAGATAGTCAATATCAGAGAGGTTGGCTTCCTCAGTGGGCAACACCACCATCTTATTCTTGGAAGAGAGGACACCATTATTTTAGCTCTAATACACCTAATCTACAGGCAGCCTCTTACGCTATACCAGTGGTAAACCAGAAGAAACTCAACCAGTTTGCATTGCTTTCAAATTAGTTACTGGATAATATACCTTAGGATATACAGTACCAGTCAAAAGTTTGGCCACACCTTCTGGACATTCATGATTTAAACTGTTCTGTATTGTAGATTAATACTAAAGTCTAAACTATGAGTAAACACATCTGTAATTATTTAGTAAACAAACAAGTAAACAAACCAGAACATGTCTAATCCACATAATCTCGATTTTATTACCACAGGAGAGAAGGTTCTTATTCTACCACCACAACGGGTGACTCCTTCGGTTGGAGAGACTATAACTGATAGACCACGGGTGAGTACTACTCTTCCCGTCTGGATAGCGTCTTACCTTTTCCGTTCACTACCACGCCGTCGACTTCTGGTCTGAAGACTTACTCCTCCGGGTCTCT